>QODF01000169.1:624474-794651 GCA_024372805.1 Oostethus manadensis | reverse complement strand
CCCCCCTCATTCCTTAGAATATCTAAGCCACAGAGACAACCTTTTCTCTCTCCCATCAACACATAGATAGCTGTTCATCAGCTGATCACAACCATTAAAAGCCAAAATCATGACAAAAATGTAAACTTCTTTTTCTGTCAGGTATTCACACTATCATGATCTCTTGATGGCAAAGGCAAAAAAGCGTTCTCTTTTTCAACACGGTTGGATTGTTGACTTGCATAAGCAAGACCTCACACAGCAAGCCAGTGCTGCTGAGTTTGGACACAGTAAGATAGTCATTTAAAACTTCATAATAGATCGTGATCGTTATGGAACAATAAAGTCAAGTGGCAGACCCAAAAAAACATACTGTAGATGGAAGAAAGTTTTATTCTCTGATGTGGAAAAATGTAACCTTGATGATCTTGATAGCTTCCAACAATACTGGCATGATAAGGAAATCCCACCTGAGATGTTTTCCACAGAGCACAGTAGAGACAGCATCGTTGTGATCTTGGTTCCTTTTTTAATTCAATGGAACAATGGAGCATCAGGTTGTGCAGGGGCGTCAAACGGCAGCTGGCTATGTGGAGATGTTGCAGGGGACATCCCTCATGACTGTTTTTTTCAACAGGACAACATTGCAATTCACAACGGCTGCCTGACAATGGACTTCTTCCACAGGAATAACCCCGAGTCTTTTGGACCATTCTATCTGTTCCCTTGATCTAAAAACCAGTAAGAACATTTGGTATGGATGGCAAGAGACGGTTACAAAAATGGACATCAGTTCCAGATGAATCCATTGAATGCCCTCCATGCAGCCATCTTCACCAAGTGGAGCAACATTCCCACTAGCCTTCTGGAAACATTGGCATCAATTATGACGAACTAAATTTTTGAGGTGATTAACGACAAGGGCACAGCTACTGATTACTGAGTGTTTTTTTATATCTATTTTTATGGGGACTTGGGCGGTTTTGAGCAATGGCCTTAAACTTTGATCATTTCGGTTTAATCCTTGTTTGAAATAAATTGCTTACTAAAAAATATTTGCCTTACTCCCATTTCTTCTTTGAAACTTTACTTAGAACCTCCCTAACCTTCAACAGTGCAAAAGCTTTACAACTGGTCTTAAAATTAGTGTTATTATTTATTATGACAATAAATAATAACACTCTGACATAGTTAGCACTATGATAAAAAATACAGTGAAAAATAAATAAAACAAAAATAACATCCAATTCTTTGGTACAATACTTACGGTCTTGAACATTTTTATTTGTTGAAGATTTTATACAAACTTATTTGCGAAATATTTCATCAACCTCACGTTAATCCAATACTGATGAAAAAGTAAAGAGACACAAGCACTCTTTGGAGTGGAGTGGAGTGGAATCATCAGACGCTGATGATTATGGTCAGATTCCAATGGTTGAATTAGATTAGTGTGAAACACAAGGAAAGCTGAAATTGTCATTATTTACAGCGTGCCTCTTTGACTAACACTTTGCTTATCATTGCCATCATCATGGATGGAAAAGTGCAGGTTGAGGGCCCCTGCTCCCTCATTTTGTTCTTGCAAGGTGTTGGAAGTGAACACAGTACTTTAGAGACACTGTGCAGAACCTCCCTCCCCAGGGCACTGACAGCCTCTTGTAGCTATGCAGCAGGCCGGAGTGCAAAATTGTGGAAAGTTTATGCCCTCCTTTTTTCATGTTACAAACCTTACTTGTATGGTTGCATATGTGACGTGTTGTCCACTCACCCCTGAATCCTGCTTGGCCTTGGTCTTGGCCTTGAACCTGCATTCACATTTTCCCACCAACAAGCTTAAAGCCCGAGCTTTCAACTCATTGTCCAGCGCTGCTCTTAAGGAGTCAGGGAGTGAGGTTTACGAATGTACTTTCTCACAGCTGCACCAGCTGGTATCCATTAGACTTTACCTGCATTGCAAAGTAGACCAGCAAACATGAAACCCAGAGTTAGGACATACTGCACAATTTGGTATTGAGTTGATACCAAGTAAAACCCGGGGCCAAAGCTGTTGATACTCATGCTGCTACCTTATTACATTCATTTTTTATTTTTTTGCCTTAAATGCGTTGCCCACAAAACACACAAAACACAGGACAAATATTTTAGGCAAACAATCAAAAATATTTTGAGGACCTTACTTCTGAACAATTTAACAATATGTAAACACAACAATGTAGGACAACGTAACAATAGCAACAAAAAAATAATTTTCTCTTTTATTACATACAATTGTTTTAGCAAAATAGAGCAAAATGCTTCAAAAGCAACTAAAAAAATGTTTTGCCTTCAAACACCTATTGTGTCCAAGCTCTTCCTTGAGTTGAGTTTTGGTTTGTAAAAAAATATTTTTAAAAATGGATCTTGTCACGCTAGAATCGCTCCGATACTGATACTTTCCTTTGTATCAATACTATTGACATTTTGATCAGTCTATCTAATATGGAGATGCATTCAAGACCCATTTAAAACTTCTGACTTAGTCTTATAGAAATTTGCAGAATGTTACCTTCAGGTCTGCAAACTTTAAAGTACAAAACTCCTACAAAATTTACAGTGACCATTCTCCCTGGATGTGTAGCGCCTAAAGTATACAGCATATCCACACATTACTGATATGTTTTGGTTGAACTGATGTGAAAAGTACAGTGTAATTCAGCTCAATTGCTTCCTAATGTGAAACAGCTTGATGAATGATTGACTCAATGTAAGACCTAATGAACATAATGAAATAACAATAACAAACATTTTTATCAATTTCAACATAAAACACATGCTGTAATTTTCACAAAATACATCAAGAGGAAAAAAAACACAAATTTGAGTTACTTCTGAGCGTCACATCGACAATATTCCAAAACATGCACAAACCTCAAGAGTTCAGTCAGCTGATTCGGACAAAGTGTGCATATTGGCAGCAGATGAAGTCAGCCTTATATAATGTGAGCCATGTGTGCTGCACTTTGCAGAAGAAACATGGCATGTCAGATGAAGAGGTGGACCTCTGACAAACAGCATGGCTGCATGGACACCATCCACTGGAGGTAAAGCTGAAGACATGTACGCTCTCCTCAGTTAGTTTAAGGCCACTTCCTGTTTGACTTCCACATTATGGGCACCCTGAGACCTGATAACAGCAGAGATCAAGCATCTCGATTTTCGGCTTACCTTAAAAATGCATATGTGAAAGAGTCTTATGGGTCTTTCTCTCCCTTTAAGAGCATTTATTTATTACTCACAGACTGTATTATTCACAATATTTCATCGTTTGCTGCACAAAATGTGATCTTATAAATGTGTGTGTTATATATATATATGTTATACTATATATATATTCACAGTATATTTAAATTGTTAATTTTACAAATATTTAAAATATAGAGGATATTTGACTTGTGTAAACGTTGCTTCTGTTTTGACTTTATTTGTGATTGTTTGTGATATTAGCCCTTTGGTAAGATTAATCCAAAAAAATAAATATAATACATACATATAAAATATGTAAAAAAAGAAATGAATACACATATAAACAAACATTAATGAAGTAAATACATAATTATTTTTTTTAAATAATGAGTCTAGAAGTATGGGTGTATTGTGAAATGTGCCCTCCAAAATTATTGAATATCCCTTTCAAAGTGGGTCCATCGTTCTTTTTTTAAATTTTGTACAGTGAATGTTAATAAGTTAGATTTATGGGAGGCAAAAAGTAGGGGTAGGCAATACTGCTAAATTTTGGTATTGAGTCGAGACTGAATAAATACAAGGCCAGTATTGAAGAGACCAATTCTTTTATTTAAATTAATCAGTGTCATTGAATAATTGTGTGATTTTGCCTTTAATTTTTGATTTTGATAATAATAATAAGTATAAAGCACAAAACAAATATTTGAAGCAAGCCAAAACATTTTTATCAACAATAATAATTTTTGAACAATTACATGTAATAATATATAAATAATAATAATATATACACTGTATATAAAATGATTTACAACAATGTAAGATAACATAAAAAATGTGTTCACTTTTATTACATGCAATCGTTTGACCAAAAAATAGTGGAAAATATGTAAACAAAAACAAAAAAAATGAATTGGTTCTCATTCAAATCCTTTAGCGTTTAACTCATAAAGCTCTCGCATTCCGTGAGTTTATAAATATAAATACAAAATATAAACAACACAAAAGTACAGCAATTTGAAAGTCACTTTTAAAATATCTGTCAAATTCAACAACATCGTGTAAACACAAAAGTGGAATACGTAATAGCTTTTTTTGACTGCAGTTGACTTATAGCAGACAAAACCAAAAAGGCGCACACAACCCTCCAGCACCCCCCACCCCACCCCCTCCCGCAACCCCCAAAAGCCCTCCCCTTCCACCCTCCACAAGTATTTAGCATCCCAAACCAGGATAAGGTTTCCAAAAAAATTAGGAAAAACTTCCTGCGAGAGGAGGAGAGGCATGCCAAGCTTCAGTTTGCAGCCGGTCTCCTTTTAAGCCCAGGCGCACTTCGAAGCGCGCAGTTCTTCTCCTATCTTGACGGATACTTTTTCTCACCACGGCTTCAAAGGTGGACACCGTTTTCTCCTCTCCACCCTTGCATTTCTTCAAGAAAGAAATGGAGGAGGGCTCCAGCTCCCCGGTGTCCCCGGTGGACAGCCTGGGAAGCAGCGAGGAGGACAAGGACCGCCAGCACAAGCGCTGCGCCAGGAAGAGGACACCCAGCAAAAAGTCCGTTGAGGACAGCAGCAGCAGCAGCGGCCTCAGTCCGGGGCCCGTGAAGCGGCCCAAGAAGCCTAGCCCGACCGGCACACAGTCTTACGAGGAGCTCCAGAACCAGCGGGTGCTGGCCAACGTCCGGGAGAGGCAACGAACACAATCTCTCAACGAGGCCTTTGCGTCTTTACGCAAAATCATCCCCACTCTGCCGTCGGACAAACTGAGCAAGATCCAGACGCTGAAGCTGGCTTCCAGGTACATCGACTTCCTGTGTCAGGTGCTGCAGAGCGACGAGATGGACAACAAGATGTCCAGCTGCAGCTACGTGGCCCACGAAAGACTCAGCTACGCCTTCTCAGTGTGGAGGATGGAGGGCGCTTGGTCCATGTCTACCTCCCACTAACATCTGCACACCTTCAAGGATGCCCAAGCGGTGAGTTGCACGCAGATGACGATGAACACCAACACACTCGTCAACACTTCTTTTACTGATTATGTGTCCAATTGACACCTAACTCATATTAAAAATCATAATGTACAGTACTAATGAGTATCTGAGGCGCCTTCATGATGTACTGTGTAGCCTTAACGAAATACTCAACATGTACTTTACTTTTTGTAACATTTTGAAATACATACAGAATTATTTAGTCATATTTGTCCTAGATTACCAATAATGAAAATGCACACCTTTCCCCTGATTATACCACACACCAGTCCTTGATTTGCTTTTAATTTTTGATTCCTATTTTCTTCCATAAATAACCGTGCTGCACCAAAATACCAAAATACAGCTGCTCTTTGCTGTGTGCACACCACAGGAATGAGCATGAAAGTGCTGGACAATAAAAAACACAGGCCCATATTAGCAAGCAGGGGAAGAGATTTTGGAGATTTTGTTTTTGTATTTTGATTTTACAAGAATGCAACAAAGCCATAAACAATGTTGTATAAACAATTTAAAAAATAAACTATATTTAGGGCCGCACGGTGGATGACTGGGTAGCACGTTGGTCTCACAGTCAGGAGGTTCAGGGTTCGAAATCTCCGTTGGGCATCTCTGTGTGGAGTTTGCATGTTCTCCCCGTGCGTGCGTGGGTTTTCTCTGGGTACTCCGGTTTCCTCCCACATTCCAAAAACATGCATGTTATGTTAATTGGTGACTCTAAATTGTCCATAGGTATGAATGTGAATGGTTGTATGTCTTTGTTTGGCTGTATGTGCCCTGCGACGTGACTGGCGACCAGTCCAGGGTGTACCCCGCCTCTCGCCCAAAGTCAGCTGGGATAGGCTCCAGCATACTCGTGACCCTAATGAGGACAAGCGGTATAGAAAATGAATGAATGAACTATATTCATTATTTCTGCCAAAATAATGGCAGAAAAAATGACAAAAGAAAATATGCAATTTAACTTTGGAGGTTTTTCAAATTAAGCTCATTTTATGTTGTATAGTAGGAAATAATATTTTTTTAAATGTCAGAAGGTGATTTATGTTACAACAATGTTAATAAATAATTACAAAAATATATTAAATGCCATACCCAAAATATTTCTCATTTCATCTTTGCTTTTCTTGCAGACTGTCTGAACTCTCCAAAATCAAATGGATTATTGAGCAGCCCACGGACCTGAGTGGCATTGAGACATAATGTGACGCACACGCACACACATATGCGCGCATTGAGGAGTGTGTGGCTGCAGATTGACCACACTGCCTCTGGCAGGCTGTTGTTGAGCTGTTGAAAGAAGAAGAAGAATGCAAAGTGCTGTGGTTTAGGATGATAGCTCGGATATTCCAGCAAATCTACATTATGGATTTAATTTTTTTTCCCCAATGACTTTAAAACCAAAGTATATACAGTATAAATGACTGCATCTTGTACATACCTGTGTAAGTGTGCCTATAGCCTGCAAAGGGACCAATGCATCATACGCAGACGTTCTTTGAGTCTCCAAACTCTTTTTGTACATTTTTGCTTATTTATTAAACCATATTTTTGAACAATAAGTACTGTTTTGTTTCTTCACCCGAGTTGGAGCTGAGGATTTGTATGCACAGGTCAGCAAAATGTATTTATTTGCAGGACTTTTTTGGATCTCCCTGATAGCTGCAGTGTTATTAGCGCCAAAATACCCGCATGGTTGTTTCCTGCAGCCTGTAGGAAAGAAACACCAAGTAAAAAAAAAAAAACGATCATAAAACTCAGCTTCATTAAGAGTGCAGGAAATTCGAGCCAGTTTCAAACTCGGCCATATAAAACAGCTTGTCTGCTTGAATAACCTGTAATCATTTCAAATGCCTGTGGGTCTTTTAATGAGCTGAGAGTCCCCAACAACCAAGATAAGAACAACAACATTGGCTTTGCAAATTACTTAAAAAGTAATGCCTTAAACTCTTCAAACATTTTCTTTCCCAGACTTAGTTAGATGCAATCTAAAAACCACTGTGAAAGGACTTCATTGTTGAGGTGAGGCCATTGGTGTGGCTTTGCTCAAGTATTTGCTTTCACAAACAACTCAGATAATTTAACTCTTTAAACCATAAACTGGGTTCATTATGACCCAATCGCCAGGAGGGCTTAACACCTTCAAGATGCAATGAGCAAGAAATACATGGATGTGAACTTTTTACTCAATGAGACCATTGCTTACATAAGTGATGTCCAATTTTCTCTGCTGCACAGTCTAAAAATACAATTAAACAAGAAAACAACAACAGAAAAAATATATTCTGTATTGCACCTTAGCACATCTATTGTACATGCGTTGGTTTTGGACTATTTACAGGATTTTTAAAAATACATGAAAAAATTGATATATTTAAATTGAACCCCCAAATCCTCAGATTTATTTTGATAGAAAAAATGAACACCTTTAGCTCTATTTCCTCCAATGTTGTTACATAGAATCTACAAAAAGTGTTGGTCAAAAAAACTCACCTTTTACCATCTATTGCTGTTTTTGACATCAGACTTTGTTGCAAATCTCCATCAGTAGTAGTTGTGGGATATTTCCATTGCGGGTCACTTTGTTGATTTGTTTGTATTGTGGAGTTTGGCTTTGTGGCCATTTGCAGTCGTGCTTCTGCTTTACCTATGGTGCCGTGACTTCCGTATTTCTGCTCTCGTTCTTTTTCTCGGCCACAGAGCACTGAGACCTACCATTCAAAAATATATTTTGGTTATCCAATATGAGTATTAGATATTAGGGTGTGTAAAAAGGAACACACATTTGTAACCATGAATGTCGAAAGTTTTTCTTACGATGTGTGAAACATTTACACTTGACAGGATGTTCCCGTGTTGACGTTTGGCACGGCGGTCTAGGATGCCGCTGGATGCCCCGCTTCTCCGTAGGATACCCATTCATTATCCCGAGCCCTCACAGCTGAGCAGCATACAATCACCCAGGGCCACTGCTCTGGTGGGGCGAGAGATCCAGATGTTTCCTGTAAAATCAGACGGAAAAAGCTACAAAACTTTAATTTGCAGTAAAAGGGAGAATAAAGTAAAGGTTTACATTCAGTGCCCCTCAAACAGCATTCAGACTTCAACAGAATTATTATCAAATACTACCTTGACACCAGTACATGTTGGAGGCATGTGTGATAAAAACGCACATGGAATGATAAAAACGCTATCATTACTTTGCATGACAAGGGTAGTTATGGACCCTGAAAATGAAAACATTAGATATTGATTTCAAAGTATGAACAGTCAACAATAAAAACAGTTTTCTTTTGTAGCTTTCCTGTCTTTATAACACTTGTCCAGTCAAGTGCAGTTGGTGCACATGCAAAATGTATTCTTTATGAAGGAACATTACCAACTGGTGACCCAGAATACATACTGCAGCGTGTTCAATCACTTTTGCAGGAAATGGAAAGAAAAGTTAATCTATCCTTTATGAAGACTGTGCACAGATGAGTCGATCCAAGAAACTCTGAAGGTTTCCACAGCATCAAACCGATCCATCCATCCATCCATTTTCTATGCCGCTTATCCTTATGCTCCATGAAATATAAATAATCAGCTTTCATCATCTTCTTTGTTTTTTCTTCACTTTGGCATACCTTACAGTTTATGTGTGAAAGTCCATTTCTCAAGATTCTGTACTACAATTTTGACAGCCGGCTTTGGCCGGCAACCCACACACCTTTGTCACAAAAGGTAGCAGCTGTATCATTACACCGCCAGGCTAGCTCATGCACATACCGGGCAAAAACACTCCTTTCGGTGCGTGCATGAAGTGTATGGACAATCGGGTGTAAACGGACATACATGTGTATGTTATTTCCATGTGTATGCTCTCTCTCACACACACGCGCTTTCTTCTAGAGTGAATGTTTAAATCACATTGATTTTTGTTTTTATATCAGTAATAAATGTGTAAATAAATGCTAATGAGAAATACCAGATGCTGTTTTATTTGCATTGCGTTAAGTGGTTACAGTCATCCCTTGTTTATTGCGTTCCACACTCTACTGAGATAAGTGAAGTAAGATACCTTATTCATAAACGGAACATCTTCAGTTAGAGCATATAAAACTTGTTTACAACTTTCTAAATATGTTTTTTTTACAATTATGAGAGCCCCCTAGACATAAAATAACATTACTATAGTCAATTTCTTAATAAAAACCAAACATTTTACGATATAAATGAAATACAAATACTTAAAATAATCCAAAAGTGTAAAACAGAACATGCTCGCTCACCCACATGTCATTTAATCAATAGAGTTGCACAACAGAAAATACCCAGATGAAAAATTATCAAGAAAATTGCAGCAAACCAACAGTAAAGAAGTGATGACACAAGCAAATGTGCCAAAGCTCAATGCTCAGTGCGAGTGTGCGCCGGGGGAGCCAGGAGAGTGAAGGGGATACGCACCCAAGTCCAGCACGGTATGATACGCCCAAACTTAAACATCAGTGATGTTTGCCGAACAATAATTACAGTTTTGCAAGCACGAAGCAGAGATGACATCATCTCCACTGGGGAACATTTTCAAGGCTCGTGATAAAAGCAACAAGCAATCAGTTGCATAAACAAAACAAATCCTTGTGCTTATAGGTTAGATTTGTGTCTGCTAGAAAATTCATTTGTATATTTTTTTGTGCACTGCATCAGTTGATTCCTTTTGGCTGCAAAGCTTGTTTTCAGTCGTTGACGTGCCAAACATTTTCCTTCACCTCATTAGCAGCACTGATGGCAGAGAGGTCAGTAGAGTTCACAAGGTCCCCCTTGCTCAGGAGCCGACTGGCTTTTGTTTTTACTTTTTCTTCACTACCGTGTGAGACCACCCCAAGGAGAAGGTGACAGGAAATGATGCCAAAAATAACATGCAGAGTTACTTCATGCACATGTGTATAAGGAAAATACTGTACTTTAAAATGCAAAAATCAGGAAGCATCCAAATACTGTACAATATTTTCACAAAAATACTGGGACACATCGTGCTTTGCCAGCAGGAAGTGAAGATAGAAGAAAACTGATCTTCCCTCAAGGTCTTCCACATCAAATTCATCCAATATTGCCTTTATAGACCAAAGCCCCCTCAACCCTTGTCACAAGCGGCATGGAAAATTAAAGAAGTACAAATCACAGCACATTGAGGGGCAATGTAAAGTAGAATCTTAGCTTTTGGAACATCCTGGCCTTAGCCAGAATTCTGGAGATGTGTTGTGAATGGGTATTCCAGCATGACAACAACCCTACACATACAGCAAAGACAAGGACATAAAACAAAAGAATGGCTCAAGGAGAAGCACATTAAGGCGCTGTCCACGCGGGAACGTTTCCAGGTCATAAGAGCCTAGTATTGTATTGTTTCAAACTCACAGCCCACGGGCCATATTGTGCGACCTCCTACTTGACATCAAAGATTAGTGTAAGTGTGGACTACAAAGTCTGGGCAAGTTCAGAGGCAAGCCAACGCTCAACTTACAGTGAGATAGACACACTCCCAAATGAATAGGGCGGTCACCAGACAAAACACTAACAACAATCGTGGTACCACGACAACAAGAAATAGGTGAACACACAGAAGAACTTCTACTGCGGGGCATAATAAACAACAACTATGTTAACTCTTAACGTGTAACTTCAGCGAAAAAAATCAAAAATACTATACAAAAAATCTAATAATTACTCTGTTATGTTTCCCATCATTGCGACTGTTCCCAAATTAACTAATATTTGTAATAAACTAATGTTTACCAAAACATTTTCATCTTTTTGGAACCCTGGAATTGGATACAAAGCCGGCTGGCCCATCCATTCATCCATCTTCTATACCGCTTATCCTCATTAGGGTCGCGGGCATGCTGGAACCTATCCCAGCTGACTGGAGTGGTCGCCAGCCAATCGCAGGGCACATATAAACAAACAAACATTCACACTCACATTCATATCTATGGACAATTTAGAGTCGCCAATCCCATCAGGCAATATAGACAGCCATGGCTTCCAGGGTGTGCCAAAAAATCATGGAAAAATACAAAAAAAATAATAACAAACAAATCACGTTGTGCCCATAATTTTTGTTCCTAATTTTGCATATAATCTTTTACACGGTAAAAACACGGCTAATTATTTAACTTTGTAAGCATATGTAAATCGCCATTGGAGGGGCGTGCCCTATCAAATCTCACCCAGTGTGGCACTTTTGAGTACTCAATAAACATTGTTTTCATAAAACTGGAGCAAATAGGTTCTTTTCTTTTCTTCAAAGGTTTGAGGTCAGTGCATGTGTGTAACACCAGACTAAACTCTAAAACAAGAGAACATGTGCAGTGTCTCAAACATACTATGGCTCAGAAGCTGCAACCAGACTGGTGGAACGTACACTGGAAAGAACCCTGCTGTCTACAGACTGCCTCATTCAAAGTCTGGAAACAGAACATTTGTGTGTCATTTTCCCATTTACATGACTTGACTATTTTTGTTCCAATATCCATTCATACTCTTTTATAGTGTACCTTTTCCACGCCTCTTTGTTGATGATCCAAAAGTGATGGTAATGACTAATCTGTAATTAGTTTCGCTGGCCAAAGCAGCATCACTCATTTAGACACTGGAACCTGGAATTAAAATGTGCTGTGATGAGTCCAGCTGGGTGGATGCGGCTTCTTTCCGCACACGGGTGGCTGTGTAATGATAGAGAGAACTGACAACGACAGACGCTGCGAGAGGTTGAGCGAGGAGAGATAGATGCCGCAGACCAGAATGTCACAGTGAGGAATCAAGAGGGGGGGGGGGATTAAATAGGGTGGGTTTTTTCTACCGTAATTCACTCCTTTGTGACATTTCGGTTCTTTGTTGTGGGGAAAAGGCCTCCATCTTGTGGGCAGACCTTCAGGAAGGAGGAAAGACAGAGCTCCACCTTTTCTCTGACCTGACCTTGTGGTCGGGTCACGGGGTTACCCGTCTCTACGTGGTGGAGATGATGGATGCGTCCACACGTCTATGAACTAAAGGTCTTCTTGTCTAAAGCACACTGCAGCATCCTCGAGCACTTGGGGCCGTAAAGTTGGCACATTCTTCAACATCATCCACCATTGGGTGCCCTTTCAGAGTCTGCATGACTGCAAAGAGAAAGTATCTTTTTCTCTCAAAGGTCGTCATGTTCTTTGCCTTTTACACAGTGCAGTGTCTCAAACCTGATTTACATCTCGGGTGTCCTAACGTGTTCCATTGGTGGCCGCAGACAGAAAATGCAAGGTTTATGCTTCTAAAACACGCTAAAACCATTCCAATGTAGCTCAATGTCCATGCATTTTTTCTTTTACTTTAGAGCAAAAATCATGCTAAAAAAACACTGAATTTGCATTTTATCTCAAATTAGAACCAATATAAATAATATTCCTAATCAGCCAAATGCTGTATAGACCAGTAATAATAATTTTTTGTACAGTTAAGTACACCGTGTTGTAATGTTACAATAAATTTTTTTTAAAAAGTAGATTTAAAGCCAATAATAACTGTAAATGATGGACTGCTACATTTTCTTTTTTATTTAATTGAGTTTTGAGGCCCGTACCCTTTTTTGTGTGGCCCTAATTATCCTTCATAATGATCTGATGTACACCACATTTAATGTTTTTTTTTTCTTTTTATGACAGACAAAAAAACAACTTAGACATAAGAAAGCAAGCTGAAAAAAAATAGCTGCAGGCCGGAAATGGTCCCCTCCACGATGAACTTTGGCTTTTGGAATGATTTACACAATCTTCACAGTGATAAAATTGTTACTGTTACTCTCTTAACTCACAGTTCAGACAACAGAGCAGTGGAATGTCTGTTTATTTGAGAGGAGGTAAGACAGGATTTGGTTTTATTTGCTTTTGAAATGTTGTCTTTGCGTTAGTTCCACTACCAACAGGGATTCTCGTCTGTTTGTTTGACAACAAGCTCAAACCTTTGACCTTTCCAAATGGGTGGCTTGTCCCTGTGGAAGCTACTGAATGGCCGATTTCTTTTTCCATGGATAGCAACAGTACAATTTTCTTGCCTTTTGTTCCCCCCCTCCCCCAAAGTTTTAGATGTTTAACTGTCAGCGCACCACATTTCAGCCCGTATTGATGATTATTTGCTTTTTACCTGGGCTTATAGTCACTTTTTGCAACCTTTCTGTGTCATTATATTGAAGAATGATCACCTCTAGATGTCTTTGCTATCTTAAGGTCCTCATGACACCAAAACAAGTTATTTTTCATGTGCAAAATAATACTGACAGACATATTACCTGTGTGAGACAATTTTTGCTACTGAAATCAATCCAGTCAGATAGTGGAAAAGGAAGAACCCTCCCACCTGGACACTACAATCATCCCTCATTTATCATGGTTAATTTGTTCCAGACCCGAGAGGGATAACTGAATAAGTGAGCATAGAAAACTTGTTTAGGACCTTCTAAACACTGGTTTTACATTATAAGACCCAGTGTAGATGACCACTCTACTGCTGCAGTTTGTGGTTAAGGAGAGACTCACGATGCACTTGAATCGCTTTACCGTATTAACAAGCAGAGAACACATGTAGTTCACAGAGGAGCTGCTGTCAGCCACTCTCTACACTGCCATCCTGCAGTAAGCACTCAGTCAATGCAACTATAGCTAGCTGACGCACTTTTACCATCTTTTCAATAAGAAAAGTATCTATTAACTTTCCTTGAAATCGCCGGATGATGTCATTGTCTGATTTGCATATAATTTGCATATTATATTGTAAAATGCTGTAGGAAAAATGTATAACCCTATAGAAGAGACAAGTTAGTAAAACACCTTCGTTAATTTCAATTTGATCATCATTTCATTAAAATAAAATAACTCATTTTTAACTTGGCCTGTCCCTTTCAAATTTCTCACATCGCATGTTGGCTATTGAGAACTTTTTAAAGGAGACACTATTATACTCATTTTTGGGCCTTTGTATTAAGTTCTGGACTGCATTAGAGCAGCTACGTACAATAACTCGCACAAAAAGATCTTCCAGACTCTGTCTTTTCCTGCAGTGTTTCCTGGGGTTTCCTGCTTGCCACCCAAATGGTCTGTGTTGTTTACTTAAAGCCCTGCCCACCTCCAAGGCCCTTCTCCCACCGAGCCCACTCCACTGTGAATTGTCACACTCCTAAGTGCTCCTGAGGACTTCCGGACAGCTGCCAAACTCCACTTCCTACTTCTGGCGGTACAGGGGTTGATGGTAAACGGCGATTCATCTTTTTAAAATGTCCACTTTTAACAGCTATTAGCAGCTCCAGACATCAGTGAGCTTGTAATTTGCATGCATGCAGGTAACGCTGCCTTCGCTCCCTGTATGCACAGTATAATGCTACACAGACAACCGCTTGTGTCTGATTACTTACACTAAATAAACATAGTTAGGATACTGATCAATTCTTACTTACAGCTTGCTCTTCTGACTCTTCAACACGACCAAGTAACATTGGAAAAGCGTCGGACTTCATCAACAGTTTGGTGGATAGGTCAGCTTCATATTGCTAAACAAAATTAGCTTTCCCTCACACCCAAACATTTCCTTGGAGCTATTGCTCAACATTGCCTATACAAGGATCTTTCTACCATCAGCTGTCAGAGAAAGGACAGGTACAGTAGACATAGTCGTAGTGCATCCAGACTTAAGGATCATACCGGGAAAGAACTAGAATCAGTGCAAGGTGCTTAAAAACAGGTCCAGGTCCTGTCTGGACTAAACTTCAAAAGGTCCACAACACAAAGATATGCTTCCTCATAATAAATGGAAATTATAAGACAGTGGAATTTTGCCCTTGAGTGTGTGTGTGTGTGTTTGGACATTGTTTTAAGATGAACAGAAGAGCCAGGCAGACAGTGCTAGTTTTGGCTCCATTGCAGAAAGTAAATCATTCAACAGTAGAAAACCCAAGACTGTTGCTGTTATGATAACTGGCACTGCTGTGAAAAAGGTTCTGGGAATATCGTGGGATGGCTTACAAAAAAGCATGTCACTCAAAGGAGTTCATGTGTACACAAATGTTAGTGACTCCCAGCTAAGGTGATAGTAAGGATACCAATGAGGTGGGCTAACAAGTAGTCCTCCTTCCGTACTTGAGGGCGTACACACTAAGAAGTACGGCAACATGCAGAACACTGTTAAGACCTGGATCTAATAGTTGCCAAGCATTCACCATTCAAAAGGAGAGAAGAAGAAAAACTGGATAAATATTGTGATAGTCCTCTCCAGTAAGTGTGCAACAACAGTAGTGGACTTGGGACAGCACTACACTGCCATACTTTGTGTACTCAGGGACCAAGTACACAGTGTAGAGCAGGGGTCTCAAACTCAACTTACCCTGCACTGGCCGCTAGCCAATCGCAGGGCACACATAGACATACAACTATTTGCACTCACATCACACGTTTGGAACATTTCTTAGCAATACATATTTGCGGAATGTGAGAGAAAGCTGAAGTACCCGAAGTGAACCCACACACACACAGGGAGAACATGCAATCTTCACACTGAGATGTTGCAACAAAGATACGAACCCGTGATCTCCTGACTGTGAGGTTTTGTAAAAAGTTGCTAAAGCAGTAAAGTAGTAGTAGTAGTAATTGCCTTATGCGTGTTTACATATTTCACAGTGATGTGCAGTCACGGCAGTCTGCATAAAAATAAAAAAAAACAAAGAATAAATAACATAAAATAAATATTATTTGTCCATTGAACTGTTTCATGGATGTATTTTCTGTCGGGTTCCAAAAGTTTTGAACATTTTCTTAAGTAAAAAAAAAATACTGAATTACACATTTCCTGATCAAATACAGGGTTGAAACCTACGGTGGCCGAGATGTGCAAAACAAATTACGAAAACGAAAAACAAATTATAAATTCCACCACACAGAAGGGGATGTACCAAATCCAAGAGTTACAGGAAGTGATAACATGTGAACCAATCAGCTCTGGGGATTTGGTACACGCCTTTTCCGTGTATGTTGTGGGAGCACGCACGCTCCACCTTAACTACTTCATAAAAAGCGACTTTTCTACTCTTCAATGGTTTGGTCATGGTTCGCTAATCCAGTAATAGTGCACCACTAGCTGACCATCAGCTGA
This sequence comes from Oostethus manadensis, assembly GCA_024372805.1. Classification (NCBI taxonomy): domain Eukaryota; kingdom Metazoa; phylum Chordata; class Actinopteri; order Syngnathiformes; family Syngnathidae; genus Oostethus; species Oostethus manadensis. The sequence goes on along the minus strand of QODF01000169.1, from coordinate 778,309 downwards.
ATAGGTACCTGCACAATCATTATTAAGAATTATACAGTTATACACACACTTAAGTTATACACAAATAAATAAATAGCTATTTTACAGCGTACCACTAGTACATTTTGAATTTCTAACCTGCTCTGTTACCGTATGTATTATTCTTGCATTTACATAAATATGTTTCATTAAAAGTTGTAATCTAAGCTTGCTATTTTTTGGGTTTATTTTCAAGTTTAAAGATAATTTTATTTTGAAGGAACATTTACCAGAAGTCGCTTCTTTTCCAGTCTTTTTTTTTTGCATCCCCGTTATTGCTGCCACTTGTGTCTGTAAATGCTTGGAAGGAGGTACAGTACTAGGACTGTTCAAAGACATCAGTGGATGCACACACGCTGGAGAAGGAGGAGTAAGTAAATATTTGGACACTAATAATTTAAGAGGTGTCAATTAAGACGGCTTTAACTGTTTGTAAAGTTTACTGAGGAAGATAAATTAGCTTTTTTGTCTGAAAAGTATTTTTGACATGATGAAAATAAAAAAAATGCTGTTATAAGCACATTTAAAATTTACAAGTTTAAAAAACAGGGGTCAGCAACCTTTAGCATCAAATGAGCCATTTTGCCTCTTTTTCCAGTAGAAAAAAATGTTTGGGAGCTGCAGAACATTACATAAACTTTTACATAAACTTTGAAAAATTGTAATTTTTGGAATGTTACCTGTTAGAACTACAAAATTCAACAAACAAAAGTGGGGCTACTCTGAGCTAATATAAACACTGAACTGATTTCCATCCATCCATTTTCTATACCGCTTATCCTCATTAGGGTTGTGGGTATGCTGGAGCCTATCCCAGCTGACTTTGGGCGAGAGGCGGGGTACACCCTGGACTGGTCGCCAGTCAATCACAGGGCAGAAATACGGGCATTGTCTAAATATGCACACTCACATTCATACCTATGGACAATTGAGAGTCGCCAATTAACCTAACATGCATGTTTTTGGTATGTGGGAGGAAACCGGAGTACCCGGAGTAAACCCACGCACGCACGAGGAGAACATGCAAACTCTACACAGAGATGCCCAAGAGGGATTCAAACCCTTATGCTCCTGACTGTGAGGGCAACATGCTACCCATTCATCCACCGTGCGGCCCTGATTTCCATCCATCCTTTTTTTATACCGCTTATCCTCATTAGGGTCGTGGGTATGCTGGAGCCTATCCCAGCTACTGAACTGATTTGTGTAAAATAAAAAAAAATGTAGCCAACTTTAAGATAGGTATCTGCATGTCAGTGTTGTTTGGTCAATACCGTTCATTCCTGCGCTGAATTGTCATCGATAACCATTCTATTGATCCTGTTCCTGACTGTCTATGCAAAGAGAGACATTTTTTTATTTTCTAAATAATTTCATGTTTATTTTTTTAATTAGGAGAATATATGCTCTCATATTTTTATGAACAATTATTTCATTCATCCCTTCATTTTCTATGCCGCTTATACTGATCAGGATGGAGGGGACGATTATTTCTTGTATTCCAAAACTGTGAAAACAAAGTTTTCCCACCTCATGTACAGCCCAGCTTTGCCAACTTGGCGATTTTCAATCGAATCCTTATTTTCTCAAAACGACTAGAAACAAATGTAATTACTTTTCCTGACGTTGTTGGGAGATCTTTCTGGTATTTTCAGACATAAAAGTGTAAGCACATATTGTTCTGAGCTGTGAGTGTAAAGTCAGTCAGCTGCCGCTGCGCATAACCTGCCTCTCCCCAAATCACCACCTGGGCGATTAGAGTGTCACGGGCTGTGAGCACATGCTTGTAGCTACAGCGCACTTCTCGTTATAAAACATATTGCTATGCTTTACTGCACAGTAACTTGTTTAAGACTAAACTCAAAACTCCTTCACTTTTTTTTCCTCTCCCACGCATTGAAACTCACAAAGGCATTGAGGGAGGATAGAAGCCGGGTCAAATCTTCACCCATCAAATGAGCGCCTCTCCTCACCTCAAATGCCCCACAGCTCCTCACCCTATTTCTTAGGGTGAGTTCAGCCACCCTACGGAGGAAACTCATTTCCGCCGCATGTATCCGCGATCTCGTTCTTTCGGTCATGATCCATAACTCATGACCATAGGTAAGGGTGGGAACGTAGATCGATCGGTAAACAGAGCGTTGCCTTCCGACTCAGCTCTCTCTTCACCACGACGGTCCAGTACAGCGACCGCATTACTGCTGACGCTGCACCGATTCGTCTGTTGACCTCACCCTCCAACTGTCCCTAACTCGTGAACAAGACCCCAAAATACTTGAACTCCTCCACCTGAGGCAAGACCTCACTCCCAAACCGGAGGGTAAAGTCCAACCACTTCCAACCGAGAACCATGGCCTGGTATTTGGAGGTGCTGAGTCTCATCCGAGAAGATTCACACTCAGCTGCATATCTGCTCCAGTAAACGCTGAAGGTCACAGCCTAATGAGACCATCAGGACCACTTCATCTGCAAATAGCAGAGACGAGATCCTAAGGTCCCTAAGCTGGGCTCCCTCAACGCCTTGATTGTGCCTAGAAATTCTGTCCATGAAGGTTATGAACAGAATCGGTGCTAAAGGGCAGCCTTGGCGGAGGCCAGCGTTCACCGGAAACAAGTTCGGCTTACTGCTGACAATGCGAACCAGGCTCCTGCTTCGATTGTACAAAGACCGAATGGCACGTAGTAGCGGACCACCAATCCTGTACTTCTTGAGCACCCCCCACAGGAAACCACAAGAGACACGGTCAAATGCCTTTTCCAAGTCAACAAAGCACATGTAGACCGGTTGGGCAAACTCCCACATACCATCCAGTACCCTTGCAAGGGTGTAGAGCTGGTCCAGTGTTCCGCGACCGGGACAAAAACCACATTGCAACTCCTGTAACTGAGGTTCGACTAACGGTCGTACCCTTCTCTCCAGCACCCTGGAGTAGACTTTCCCAGGGAGGCTGAGGTGTGTGATCCCACTATGGTTTATACTCCCAAAGGATATATGTTGTTTGTCTGAAGTGTAAAGTTACGGTATGTCAAGAGTTGAATTGCAGTTTGTTTGCACATTTTGTTGTCCTATTCCCATAACTATTTGAACTGTTAAATCGTGCAATAAGGACTAAGCTAAAATGTCAAAGACAAGTAAGTCTACAGTTCAGTTTGGGGAAAATGCAAACGTAAGTCATGCTGATGATGCTGCAGAGAATGTGCAACAGCCAAGAATAAGTCAAAGAAAAAAAACTTTAACAGAAAAAAGTAAAGAAACCCAAGATGCACAAATTAAAGCACTTTTACAAAGATTCAACTACATGTACCACAAACGGCAAATTCAAGCCAAATGTGCAAAAAAGTCATTATCAACATCAAGAGAGATGAGCTCTGCTTAGTTCAATTATTGAAGATATTGCACGTCTTTCTGCAGACATTCAGCATGTTTATGATGAATTACATCAAGTTTCATCCTAAGACCAAGACATACGTCGAAAAGTGGATGTGTGCGTAGAAATTTCCAAGTTCATTGTAGCGAGGGTCTTAAGTCTCCTGGACGAAAAACCACTGGAAGATGAAAATCCAGATTGGCCAGAAGCTGGTTTTCTTTCTGAAAACAGCTCTTCCAAATCAAGTTCAGCTGCTTCCTTACTGAAAAGTGGTTCAGAAAGGTCAAGCAAATTTTCTGTAAAATGACAAGAAGCTGCTGCAAGGCAAGTTGTTCTCAAAGTGCTAAAAGAACAAGAAAGAGAACAACTAGAAATAGAGCGCCTAGAAACAGAAGCTAAAAAGAAGACAACCGATCAAGAAACAGCAGCAGTCAAGCGTCGTTTAGAGCGAGAAGCAGATGAAACTAGAATTAGAGCTCAAATTCAAAAGGAGTTCACAGCACTACAAAAGACTTTTAAAGGACAAAAACGAATACATCATCTGGAAGCTGCAAAGGACCTCAATGAAGCAAAAGCAAGAATGCAGGTTTATGATTGAGTCAATGTTATGGAAGCACAGGAACATATTGTGGCGCAGGAGACAAGCACTAACAATCAAATGCCAGTACACACAAGGTCTCTTTCTCAACAACCACCTCCCATCCCCAAAGCTGTTTTTACTTCTTATGAAAGCGCAGAACTTGTTAAGGTGCAATCAGGAGCCTAAAGTGACAACAGAATTCCAGTTCCTGAGCCTGCAGTGTTCAGTGGGGATCCATTGAATTTGAAACACTGATTGACCAGAAAAGACAAAGATAAACTATATTATCTTTGGAGATATGTAAGTGGACAGGCTAAGAAAGCACTTGATGGCTATTTCCTTCACAAAACTGAATCATCATATGCTGCTGCTTAGGAAATGTTGGATGAAAGATATGGAAATCCATTTACAATTGATCAAGAAATTTCAAAGTGTGGCCCAAAATAGCAACCAAAGACACCTTTGAGAAAAGGCTCTATGAAGCTCCAATGGTTGATTTCAAGGCACTGGAAATCCTAAATGACTGCAATGAAAACAGAAAGCTTCTGTCAAATTTTCCAGACTGGCTAAGTGCTAAGTGCTAGAAATGTTACTGAAGAACATGAGGAGAGAAATCAGTTCCTGTCATTCAGCCAATTTGTGAAGTTTCTTAGAAGGGAAGCAAAAATCGCTTGCAACCCAATCATCACCACCCAGTCACTGATGCAAAGTGAAGCTGAAAAACCCAAGTTTTAAAAACAGACAAATACTGGAGCAAAAACATTGACCACCAGTTCCAGTGAAAAGAGAATTGTGAAGTACATCTTCTGTAAAAGGACATATTTTGCAGGACTGCAAATTTTTTTTAAATAAAAAGCACTGTTGGAAAGACTCAAATTATTGTAGGCTGAAAACATCTGTTTGGTTGTCTCGAGTCTGGTCACTACTCAAAAAGTTGCAAAAGTAGGAGTGTTTGTGACATTTGCCAGAAGCGTCATCCTACCTGTCTGCATGAAGAAAGAGAATCCAGACCACAAGAACAAACCTCACAAGAAAAGTACTATAAGAACAAAGACTGCAAGCCAAGCAAACTGTAAATCAAGAAAATCCAAGGACAAGACAGGAAAGACGCGATTAAAGACCAGAGACAGTGCAGCGTGGTGAAGTAAAGATGGCGAGTTCAAAAAGAATAATACTCGGTGAATCAATAACACAAACAGCGGCAATAATCAATAATACCTGTATGCCTTTTACCTTCAAGTCAACCAGAACAGGAGCTCCTTGTGTTTGCTTTGTCAGACTCTCAGAGTGACACAACATTCCTTTTGGTAGCTGACGCTTTAAGTGCAAATAAAAAAAGTGTCAAGATGAAGCTTGGTACTATGACCTCAACATCTACAGTAGTAAAAACACAGCGGCTAGACAACCTGCAAGTCAGAGGGTTTTACTCCAGTAAAAAGATCTCCTTGCCACCAGTTTACACACAAGACTTTTTTCCAGCCAATAGAGCTCACATACCCACAGACAAAACTGTAAAAGTTTGGTTTTATCTTGAGCATCTTCACAAGGAAATTGTACCTCTACAAGAATGTGAGGTAGGTGTGCTTACTGGATACAACTGCTCTCAGGCCCTACTTCCAAGGGAAGTTGTATTTGGAAAGCCTTACGCTGAACGCACAGATCTTGGATGGAGTGTTGTGGGCCAAGGGAACCCCTGAGTTGCGTATGGGTATGCTACTGGAATCAGTCACCGCATAGTTGTCAGACAAGTTTTGCCAGTTGGAGAACTTCCTTCCAACATCAAAGCTGAAGTGCATTATGTGAACCGGACCAAAGTCAAGGAAATGTCTCCTTTGGAAATCCTGTGAGTTCTTGAGTCAGACTTTTTAGAAAGGGCTGGAAAAGATGAGCCTGTTTCCTAAGAAGACTTCAAATTTCTGTTAAGTGAAAAGAAAATATTTCACAGAAGGATGATGTACGTTATGAAATTCGATTACCATTTAAAGGAAAAAGAGCAAAACTACCGAACAACAAACAATGTGCATTTAATAGGCCCAAGTCCCTGGAAAGAAGATTGATTAAAGATCAAGCATACAACAATGACTATGTGAACTTCATGAATGACATTATCTCACTTGGTAATGCAGAAAACGTCCCTGATCAAGAACTTGAAAATGACCCGGCTTGGTACATTCCTCACCTCTCCAAATGAAAAGAAAGCCATTGATCTAGTCAAAGAATCAAGAGAACTCTGTTATACAGGGAAGCTGAGACTTCATAAGTTTGTCTCCAACAGTGAAAATGTGATAGGTACCATTCCAGAAGATGAATGGGCTCTAGTCAAAAGTAAAGACATGTCTTTGAGTTCACCATATACACCCACCAAGATCAGAACTATACCGAAACTTCAACTCGCTGCAGCCATTGCTGCAGTCAGAACTGCTGACATGCTCCAGAAAGAACTTGAAATCCAAGATCTGCAACAGTTCTTTTGGACAAATTCTATAGTTGTTCTGGGTTACATAAAATTACGCCAGAATGTTTCAAGTATTTGTGGCTAACCACATTTAAATAATCAAGGCAAGCACAACACCTGAACAGTGGACTTATGTTGAGTCAGAACCTAACCCTGCAGATCATGCCTCTCGAGGTTTGACCGGAGACCAGCTCAAGACCTCTAACTGGTTCACAGCACCAGTGTTTCTCTGGCAGACAAACAACTAGCAGATAGAGAGAGCATATGTTTGCAACACTTAAGTGAAGGAAGAAACAACATTATTGGATTGCCTTTAAAATTTCCCAGATTGGTCAAGAACTGTACAAGCAGTTGCAAGACTACAAAGACACATCAAAGATTACAAAAATGAAAAGCCATGAACCAATGAAATTACGAGCCTAGAAGAAAGACTGAAAGCAGAACTTAACAATAATAAGGCTTGTACAAGAAGAAGCATTTGCAGAAGCGATAAGGGGCTTAACACAAGGAAACAGTTGCTAAGAGCAAAAACTCCAACATAAGAAAGCTGAGTCCATTCCTCAAGGTAAAACAATGTTTAGGCAAAGCTGCATTACATCCACACATTAAGCATCCTGCAATTTTTCCCAAGGAGCTGCTACATACCAGCTTTGCTGATTAAGCACTTTTATGAGAAAGTACAGGTTGTGGAATGACAACTAATGAACTGCGAGCAATGGATTATTAATCCTAGGTTGCAACAATGCAGTCTCGTCTCACATCTTCAAATGTATTAAGTGCAGAAAGTACAGGAGACCTACTAAAGAACACAGAATGGGTGATTTACCACCTGATAGAACAGATACATCTCCACCATTCACCCATGTTGGCATAGATTGTTTTGGTCCATTTTAGGAAGGGAGAAAGATCTAAAAAAATATGGTCTCCTAATTACCTACCTACATGTCTGTTATTAAGAGCCATACATATAGAGATGATAGACGACATGACGTCTGATGCATTTATCAACGCTTTAAAAGCCTTAAGAACATTAGAACATTGTTCATGAGGTTGAATTTAGGTATCTTGCTTTGCTAATACTGTTATATGTATTCCACTTAGTTTTCACGGTGGATTTGGAGAACACGCTTCGAATAAACCCTTTGCAAGAAAGCCAATTGTGTCTGTAAATGCTTGGAAGGAATTACAGTATTTATGTAATAATGGTATCTGTCAGTTTCTGTTTGTCAGAGTGTCGCCAATAATATACCGTTGCAAAAACATCTATTATACACAATGACTTTCTGCAGCCTGTGTAATATAAGTGTTACATCATTATTCCCGCTAATCGGATAATACTGTACATAGAAATGTCATGCCCAAGCAAAGGAAATACCTTTTTTTTTTTTAGCAGCTACACAAGCTGGAGAAGTCAACTGTATTAAAGATATTGACATGCTCTGCTGAATTAATTAATTAATTTGATTGCTACAAACTCAACAGTAAATAATCAGACTTTTACAACAAAATAACGGAACTTTTCTGGGAGAAGGATAGGGTGTATGTACTTCATAAACAAATTAAATATAAGACCACAGTATTATTTCAATTCATACAAGATTGTAAATGGGACTAAGAAGTATCTGAAAACATTTTGTAGACAAAGTTTATAACTCAATAAAGAAAAGAAGCAGAAAAAACGTACTGTATAAGGTATATTTAAAAACAAGTTACAAGTTAAGAAACATTTTGACAATGTGTAAGAAAGAACATTATAAACAAGTACTAAACAGGAGTAAAAACAACATTAGAGCTACTTCGTACATTCTGGTTTGGTTTAATTTGTTTCGAACATGCATACAATGTACAAGGAATTATTTATGTTACATTCAGTTCTACATGTCCGAAAAGGAGCTTATTTAATCCTACCCCCTTCTCACAGGATTTGCTAATACATACATGCCTACATAATCATACATGTTTAGTATGTATCCAGATCGTTGATATCTTTGACACCCAGCGCTCCTGCTTCTCCTGGACCTCCATGTAGCTCGATGTATATTTTTTCGTTGGTGCTCCAAGTATTTTGCAACTTTCCCTGCTTCCTCAAGTCTCGTGCTTTCTTGGCAATGTCAGCATTGTGTTTTGTCAGATGCTCATTCAAGTAGACGTTTGTGTCTTTCAAGTTCTTCCTCTGTTTCAGCAGTGCAGTTTTGAATTCCCTGTTGGTGAAATTGATGACGACAGGTGTGGTGTTGTTTCTGCCATACAGTGGGATGCAAGTATCAATGGTGTTGATATCTACATCCACCTCCTTAGATTGTAGGAAGCTGATAATCTGTTGCTTTGCTGAAGGAACATTCATTCCATCTGGTTCTCCTCCGTTATGAACTTCCCTATCTTTTGACCTGGGTGTAATTCAGGGCCCTGTGAGGATCACATCATTCGTTCGTGAATTCGGATCCATCTTATCCATTATAGTTTTCATTTGCTCGGTGATGTTATCCTTTGCTTCTTTCTCTTCCTCCAGAGTGGTGCGCCAGGTGGCATTATCCTTCAATAGTGTCCTCATATCATCCTGTAGAGCATTGATGTCATTGCATAATGCATGATTTACTTCCTTGGGGTTTTTAACCTCCTTGAGGGAAGCAAGCAAGGCAGCATTGTCTTCCAATAATGTCTTGATATAATTCTGCAGAACTCTTGACATCTTTGCATAATGCTCTATTTTCTTCCATATGGTTTTTAGCTTACTTGAGAGCAGCGCCCAAGGCAGCATTTTCTTTCAATAGTGGCTTTATATTATTCTGCAAAGCCTTGCTATCAGTGCGTAGTGCTTTATTATCTGCCATAGGGTTTTTAACCTCTTTAAGAGCAGCACACAACGCAACATTTTATCTTGCAAATTCTCGATTTCTTCTTTTAGAGCTTTAGTTTCTTTGCTTAGTGCTCTATTTTCCTCCATGAGGTTTATGACATCACCATGGACCCCTTGTATCTTTTTGATGAGACTGTCATTCTGCGATTGTACCTGTTGAATCTGTGAGTGCAAATGCTTAAGGTCCGGCCGTGCCGCAGTACACCCCCGAATTTCCTGCATCTGCATCTCCATCTGTCTTAACTTCTAAAAGTCTTGCATCTCCCAGAAATTTTCCTCTTCTTCTTGTTTTTCTGATGTACTCAACTAATGGCTGTAGTCGTCCTCCTCCACCAGATTTGGCAACAAGGCCGACGCTTGTGATTTTGAGTCCATGTTTCCAGGGCCAGCATCCTTTACAATTGTAACAGATCCTTTCTCTGTTTTCTTTTTTCTTTTGTTTGGCATTGTTGCTGGGCAACTGCTTTAACCTTCAGTAATTAGCCGGTTAACTTTGGGTTCGGGACGCACGGTGACTGAATGGGTAGCATGTTGGCCTCACAGTCAGGAGGTTCAGGGTTTGAATCTCTGTTGGGCATCTCTGCGTTCGTGGGTTTTCTCCGGGTACTCCGGTTTCCTCCCACATTCCAAAAACATGCATGTTAGGTTAATTGGCGACTCTCAATTGTCCATAGGTATGAATGTGAGTGTGAATGTTTGTATGTCTTTGTTTGTCTATATGTGCCCTGCGATTGACTGGCGACCAGTCCAGGGTGTACCCCACCTCCTGCCCAAAGTCAGCTGGGATAGGCTCCAGCATACCCGCGACCCTAATGAGGACAAGCAGTATAGAAGATGAATGAATGAATGAATGAACTTTGGGTTCCTAGCAGCTTTCAGCTTGTTGATAACTTGTTGATTTCAAGGAATCTGTACCGCTCGCAAATCTAAGTTAAGATTGAGGGAATCAGCAACCAGTTGCGATCTTGTGTTCATGAAATGTATTCAGAAAAGCACCAAAATAGTTGTAGTTTATAGTATCCTCAGCAGAGACCTTGCCTTCTACATCCTCCAATTTTGGTTGGTGAAGGAAGGGCACGAGACTATAGACAGGAATCCTAACTCCATATTCCTCACTGACCAAAAAGAAAAGCACTGATATTGTACATAAATGTAAAACAAAAACATCAACTGATTGTAATGTAATCAAAATGGAAACGATATAAATGGTTATCAATGAGATCGCAGTACCGGTGATGTAAATTAGCAGTTTATCATTCCAGATGGGTAAATTCCTGGACAAAATGAAAAAAACTATAGTAGTTCAAATCGTCCAAAAAATACAGATAAACATCAGTTCACAAACTATCGTCTCGTTATTACCACAATTTTCCAAAATCATTGAAAAGTTATTCAACAGTAGGTTGGACAAATTGCTTAATAAGAATGACATACGTGCGGAAAGCCAATATATGGCTACAGAGCTAACATTTCTACTTCTATGGCATTGATTGAAATTACAGAGGAAATTTAAATTTCTATAGATTGTAGAAAGTGCGCAGCTGTAGTATTCATGAATTTAGCGAAAGCTTTTGATACAATTAATCACAACATCCTAACTACAAAACTAGAAAGATATGGAATCAGAGGGTTAGTTCTGAATTGGGTTAAAAGCTACCTTGCAAACAAGAAGCAATATGTGAGAATATACATCTACAAGTTTAAAAATATTATGTGGTGTACCACAAGGTTCAATTCTGGGACTAAAATTGTTTCACCCATACATTAACGAAATCTGCAAAGTGACAAAATATCTAAAGCTAGTACTATTTGCAAATGACACCACTGCTTTTTGCTCTGGGGAAAACACACAAGAGCTAATGAGAAAAAAAAACAGATTATCCCTGAACCTAAGTAAAACTAAAACTATTCTATTTGGTAATAGCGGAAGAGATACTTGCGAGAAAATACAAATTGATGGTGAGGAAACTGAAAGTGTGAATGAACATGCATTTTTGGACATCATAATTGATGACAGAATGAGTTGGAAACCTTAAAAACCATGAAAAAAACATACAATATAAAGTAGCAAAAAATACTTCAATAATTATTCAAACAAAATCACTCTTTACTCTCTTTTGTTCTCTGGTATTACAATATTTAACATAATGTGTGGGAAAATAACTACAAAAGTACACTCACTTGATGTACTGCAAAAAAGATAAATGATGCATGAACAAACAAGAACTAGTTACCCAAGAATGTCATACAATTTTTCTTAACAAAAGAGAAATATGACCTCAGGGACAAACTAAACTTAAACACATATATGCAAAAACAACGCAAAAAACTTTTAGTACTTCCGTATGTTGAATTAAACTTTGGAATGGATTAGGTAAAGAAGTAAAACAATGTTCTACAATGAGCGACTTCAAGAAACATTACAAACAGTTGATGTTTACAAAATACAAGGAAGAAGAGTTCTGAACTACTGTGTACATCCAATGCCATGTCTAATGACTCCTAACCCTAATAACTCTTCCTTCCTGGGAGAGTAAATTGTGTCTGTTTTACTGACACTGCTTTGTCTTTTACCATCACCTTATCACTAACTCTTCATTCCTTTGTGCGCTCATTGTCTGTACTACAACTATATTCTGTTCTATTTATTTATATTCTACTTATTATTTATTATGATTATAGTTCATCAGGACTGCAGTATAAGTTATTTGCAATGATAGGGACATTGACTACAATTCAACACACTGTCACATGACCTAACTTATGCATTCAAACTAACTGCAGGAAGTGTACAAATGTATTGAAATAGGGGAAAACCTACGGGGGTAGGATTAAATAAGCTTTGCTTCTTCCTACTCCTTTTGGACATATGGAACTGTCGATTGTCTTAAGTGATGTATTCCAATGTATTTTATATGCATGTTCAAAGACAATTAAACCATTACTGTTACCAAATAATAATTATGTTCTTTTTCTTATCCTCTTAGTAAATGTATTAATGTAAAAACCGCAAATTCTCCCAAAACAACTGCAACTCTGTTTTCACATGTCCTGATGTCATTGATGAACATAAATCATAGCAGAAAAAAATTCTAGTAGAATCCTCCCAAGAAGGCACGAAGACGTGGCAGAAAAGGCTAGGAAAGAGCATGGGACTATAGGGGAATTACTTTGAAGGGGACAACTTTTGTATTTTTGGATATTTTGAATTTGAAATAAATCTTTTGTGACAGTCCTGTAACTTTTCTGTCACACCTTGTACTGATGCTGTTTACCTTAGCATCAGTTGTTTTGCTTATTCATTGAGTTGTCCATCTCTACCATATTTAATTATCTGTTCAGTCACATAGATACATTTAACTGTGGGTTGGCTGCAGGGGTCGATGTATGGGTGTAGACATTGATAAACATTGGCAGATGTATCATATGAAAGAAGTCTGATTTGTTGCAATGACCCATATTCAAAACGTATCATTTGGAGCAAAAAAAAAAAAAAAATCAAATTTAGTTTTGTTGAGCGAAAACTGTCACAGTACTGTCCAAATATTATTGACTACCGCTGTTACTAGAATTGGGTCAGTATCGCAATCAGCAGCATCTCATTCCTACTATATACAGTATACAGTGGTATAAAAATGTTTTTGGCCCCTCCCGATTTCTTTTTTGCATGTTTCCCACACTTACAAGTTAGAGATTATCAAATAAGTTTTAATATTAGTCAATGACAACACAACTGAAAACAAGATGCAGTTTTTAAATAAAACTTTTTAGTATTAAGGGAGAGAAAAAATCCAAACCCACATGACCCTGTCTGGAAACGATTATAAAGCCATTTCTAGAGCATTGGGACTCAAGCAAACCACAGTGAGAGTCATTATCCACAAATGGCGATAACATGGAAGAGTAGTGAACCATTTATTTCCAGGAGTGGCTGGCCAACCAAAGTTACCCCAAGAGCAAAGCAACACCACAAAAGACCCCATATCAACATTCAAATAACTAACTTGCCGCACTTGCTTCAGTTAAGGTCAGTGTTAACTCCACCATAAGAAAGACACTGGGCAAAAACGGCCTGCATAGCGGTGTTGCAAGATGAAAACCACTGCTGAACAAAAAGAACATTAAGGCTCATCTCAGTTTTGCCAGAAAACAGTCATTAGGTTGAGGGGGAAATCACTTTCTCACACAAGACCATGTAGGTTTGGATTTTATTATCTTTTAATATTAAAAAGTTTCATTTAAAAAATGCATTTTGTGTTCCAATGACTAATTCACTGACTAATATTTAAAGTTGTTTGATGATGATGTGTAACAAATGGAACAAAATGCCAAAAAAAAAAGAAATCAGGATGTGAGCAAACACTTTTCCACAATATTGTATATATACATTATATATATATGTATACACACACACACACACACACACAGTTTTACAAATCAAATGGGTCAAGTTTGTGAATTGTAAAATTAAAATTTAATATTGTCTCAGCTTTCTGGAATTACTAAAATCTAACAGGTGCCATATAAAATGCATTTTCTTCTACAATCCAAAATCGAGACAAGAACATTTGGAAAAGAACAAATACAGTAGATCCCCACTTTTCCCAGGGGTTACAATCCCGCATCACCAGCGAATGGCAAAAAGCCGAGTGTAAGTGATATGACTAGAAAAAATGTCAACTTTTGAGACACAGCTCCCTCCGCCCGCCCTCCAAACCCTCCTGCTAGCTAGACATTGACACTCTCTGCTCCTTTATTTAACATAAAACAGTTATATTGTATTGTATTATTAGATTTATTAGACTCAATTCAGCTACAGAACCCTCTGCCATTGTTCACATAGAAGAAAACAAGCTAAATGCTTGCTAAATGTGTTGTCTGCGTCCTGATTGGCTAAGAGAGAACCCACGGATTGTGTTCTTTATCCTGATTGGCTACAGGACTGGAGACCATAGTCAATCTCTTCTGTGCCTTCCTGTGCAGTATAGAATGTGCTGAGTTTTGTCAAATTTACATAAATGTTCCATCGCTAGCAGTGTGACTCTGGTGCTCTATGTTTGCTAATTTTATCGCAACAACACCCAGAATGTCAGTGAAACGTTCTGCGCCCTTAAAGGCACCTGTGACAGCACCCAAAAGGCAGAGGAGGATGCTAACCGCCGCACAAAAAGTTGGATTTCTGGACATGCAGAATGAAAGTAGAAGCTAGGCAGCGGTAGGGCGCCATTATACAGCCTGTCTGAGAAAACTTTATTAAGTGTATGGTTAGGGGTTTTACAGCCTTAAAACATATATAAGGATTGCAAAATAATAAAGTTACTTTGCACATACTTCGCAAATTTTACTCGTTGTGGGCTATTTGGGAACCAACCTATACCTCGCAATAAACAAAGGAACACCGTACACCTATGTATATGTACTGTACATGTGTTTATGTATTTTATTATCGACTTACGGTAAAAAAAAACAACATACAGTATATATATATATATATATATATATATATCGTTTTTTGGTCCTGCAAATTTGCGCGGATCCACTGTATGTGCGTGAAGTTGTGAAGCTGATCGGTCGGCAATGGCAACAAAGTGTTTACAATTTGCCATCATGGAACACACAACAGTTAATAAAAAGCACAATCAACAAACTGTAACCAGGGACTGCAAATGGTGCCTTCAGTAACAAAGGGGCTACTACACTTAAGAACGCATACATACTTGTTATAGAATATAATCATTTCTTTTCATATATAACTCTACTATGAACAGACAGTAAATACATAATTGTATACAAAGTAGAAACATTTCCCACAAAAACCCTCAGTCCAGGACAGCATGTTATTTCCAAATGTCGGAACCCTCATCTGTCGCAATGTAACAGACGTCAGGAAGGCAGTTTGAACAAAATATACAAAATGATTTAAAAAAAATACAAAACAAAGTCACTCAACATCCCTGCAAAGAAGGAGAACAATGGAAAAATGTCATTTGTCATAAGCATGTGGCAGGAATACTAAGAGCAATCATGCCCAAAATTGTAGTAAACAAATTTTGTTTACTACAATTTTCATTGAGCCTGTGACGACAATGCAGGTGAAACATAGGACAGAAAGTAGCTGCCGAAAAAATGGAATCTACAAAATAGTTACAGAAGACTGTTTAAAAAGAAATGAATTAAAATCCATATGAATTACTTGATCGGCTTACCTTCCTTTCATTATGTGTAGTGATAACTAACATTATTTTTACCTTTTTTACTAATCCGTGGTTGTAAGAAAAACATCCTGCCTCAAATAAGGCACACAGCGGAAAAAAGACCAAAAATCTTCCCAAAAACATTGAAAATCTGCGGTGAACTGCATAGATGTACACACACCTGCCACATGCTCTAACACCTGACATTTGGGGAGCAGATGTTCAAGCAGCTGTGCTTGTGCGGCCTCTCTGCACCCCTCTGGAAACTCTCAGTTGGTTTGGTCCTTGTTATTGTGGAAACAATTTTGTCAAAAACTCACACTTCATCCACCGATGTTGAAATATTCACTGGGGTGTTTTTTTGAGAAAAATGTTGACATTAAGTGGATTGCTAAGTGGCATTGTACACAATGCAACTACAACATTGTAGTTTTCACAGGTATCACAATGCATGCTACTTAAAAATTTCCCAAATTAAATGTAGTTTTGGAACTTTAAAGAGTAAAATGGATGGCTGGATCTCACATTCCAAGATTAGACACAAATGTAAATGAAAAGAGAATGAATAGACATTAAATTAAAGGAATTAAACGCATTAAAGGAAAAAATGCTGTGCCATTAACATGCACACATTAGATGTTTTTGACATTAGTATAGTCGAATTGGAGACCCCTTTTATCGAGGCTGTTTTAAGGCATACTGTACTAAAACTATCCATACTAACTACCTACCAGTTGAATAGTAACAAAAATAAAGGCACAAATACATTTTTTTCACGGTCATTCATTTGCAATGAGAACAGTTGCAGACATGGGGTTGGAAAAATGTGGACAAATTGACTTTTTTGTTCCATTCTTTCCAATAGCTAAGAAAAAAAGAGCACAAATGATCCATCCTTGATGCAGAATGACAATCTGATGGATGAAAGCTAAAAAAACAATATAAAAAGTGGAACAAAAACTGTACATGCTTTGACTGGCATTCCAAAAAGTACCAAAGAATGTGGGTTTAATTTTTGAAAATACTGGCACTCATTGTAATTATGGAATATAAAGGTAGTACTGAATAGATAATGTCTTTTTTTTTTCCTAACCATGCTGCGCACAGTTAATCAGTGAATGCACCCACACAGCGTGTCTGCTCACTATCATGAATCAGCATCTTGACATGACAAGAGCACAGTTGCAGTAGTGGCAAAGAAATCAAGATTGTGCAGTGTGAGTACTCATAGAAAGTCTCAGTGCTCAAAGGCCTCTTTACAGGGAGGCTTCCTCTTCCATTGGTTCCTCTTGAGCTCTACAGAGAGAGAAACATACACATCAATATAACTTTCTTTTAAAGTATACTGTGTATGTTATGTTGTTTTATCCACGTCTTGGGGATTTTTCATTTCAATGAGGTTTATCCGGTTAATTTAAGGATGATGATGTTGATGATGATATATTTTCCACATACAGAGTACCTTACAAAAGTGAGTACATCCCTAATAAAAATGTCCAAAGTGTAACATTTAGTGTGGATAGCATTATTTTCCAACACTGCCATAATTCTCTTGAGCAGAATTCACCAGATCATCACAGGTTGCCCCAAAAATCCTCTGCCACTCCTCTATCGTGACATCATCTGGTGGATTTTAAGAGACCACAGATGCTCACTAGGGTTTAGGTCCATCACCTTTACCCTCGGCATCTTTAACTTTGATTAAAAAGTTGATTGGCGGGTGGAAAGCTTATGTGTGAAGCTAATCTATTTAAAGCATATTTTACAAAACAAGGTACAATCTCCAGTGCCAAATCCACTTACTACTGCGGTCTAATCAGTACAAATGAAGGTAACTCCAAGATACTCTTTTCACTTATCACCAATATCTCTAAATCCCCTTCTTTACTTCCAACACATCTTCATTCCTCTGATTTCTGCAATACCCTGGCTTCATTCTTCACTTCAAAAATCCACCATATTCATCAGCAACTCACTCCCTCCACTGGTCCAAATGCACCTGTTCCATGTCCTCCATCCCCTGTTTTCCTCTTTTACCTTTCCTTCTGTCAACCAAATCTCCACTCTTATACAGAAATCTAAAACATCCTCCTGCCAACTTGACCCACTCCCCACTGCTCTCATTAAAGCTTCCCTTCCTGCATTATTCCCCCTCACCACCGACTGTCTGTTTAGAAAAGCCTATGCACTGTGATCATAACTGTCTTTTTATCATGTATTTGTTTTTAATTGTATTTTATGTTTTTAACTGTTTTATTGTATTTGTCACTATGTAAGGCGACCTTGAGTGCCTTGAAAGGCGCCTAACAAATAAAATGTATTATTATTATTAAATGTATTATTATTTACAAGAATCTAAGAGATTATAGCTATGTAATGTAATTCATACACACAGTTGGAGTAGGCCATTCACCTTGTCAATCTTTTCAAATGTTTTCCGGAAAGCGTGGCCTACTGCCTGGTCTCTCACAAGCATCTTAGCTGTCCTAGCAAGTGCCTTGGAGAAACTCATTCAATCAATTTATTTTTTAGTTAGTCATCATTTGTCTTTTACAAAACAGAATAATGGTAGCAGTCTTAAAAACATAATTTTTTTCTATTCACAAGGTTCTCTCTTTTTCTATTTTCCAAACATGCACAGGAACCCTGCCCAGATCATGACACTCTCACCATCACGAATCAAATAGTTGATCTTGGTTTCACTGTCAGAGTAAACCCCCACTCCTTCACCTTCTGCAGCAATGCTGGCAGCCCTCATACATCTATTTTCCAAACACATCGTCTGGATATGACGCAGAGCACATGCACTCAACTTCTCTTTAGTCACCCGTGGCAAGGTCTGTTGTGAGTGATAGCTGTCCTGTTAAACTGATATATGGTCTTGGCCACTGTGCTGCAGCTCAGTTTGAGGGTGTTGGCAATCTTTTCATAGTCCAGAACATCTTTATGTAGAGCAACAATTCTTTTTGGCACATCTTCAGAGGGCTCTTTGCCATGAGGTGCAATGCTGAACTTCCAGTGAGCAGAAAGTGTGACAGCAGTAACACCAAACTGATCACACCTGCGCCTGAGATTGATCACACCTGAGATTTTGCAACACTAACGAGTCAGATGATACCAGGGACGGAACATGGCTAATTGGGCCCAGTTTGGACATTTTCACGTTTGAGTTCACTCAACTTATGTTGCCAACAGTTTAGACATGGGTACTGTTATTTTGTTACTGTTTATTTCATTTTTATAATTATTTTCTTTAATTATAACTATCATTTTTTTAATGATTAATAAATAATATACAGTAAATATACTTCATGCACATGCCTAGTTACTGTCTACCAGATATTACCACCCACTTCTCTCCGATGTGCTTGGTGGCAACAGACAGTAAAGCCATAGCAGAAACAGTCTCAGCCTCTTCAGCGTCATGTCTTAGGGCTTCGTTCAAAGAGCATCCGAGCGTGGAGGCAGAGCGTTGCAATGAGCGCCAGTATTTGCCTGCAAACAATACAAGCAACACTTCTGTGTTCGGATGTGTAGACTAGCTGCTTTAACATGTTATCAAGTACATTGGCAATGATGAGGGTAGATGAAAACAATTACTCACTGTGAGCTTCAAGAACTTTCTCCATTGAGTGGACAGCATTGGTGTTGGGTTTTTGATGCATCACATCATCTGAGATGGGCTCCAACTGAAACAGAACAATAATGAAATATGTGTGTGTAGGCTTTGTGCAAATCAGTTTTTGGTTTACTTGAGTTGTTAGTGATTGTTGTCTATGTAAACTTTTAATGATTGGCCGCATTGGCTATGCACTGTGGGGGAAATAATTCCCCAGCTGGTTTTTTTCTTCTTGCAAAGACAGTCCATTACTTTTTAATAGCTGTATTTTCACAGTGCGCGATTAACAAAAAAATTAAGAAACTAACTTTAAATAAAGATAATAAATTAATTTGCATTTGATGTTTGATCTGCAAACAAAACGAGACTTAGCACTGAAGCACTGAAATCAGATTTTGGTGTTTGGTAATCCACTGGTCTTTACACATACTCCCCAATCCCTGAAGGTTTCAAAGCTGTTGGGAACTTAGGAACTAGAAGCTTCAGCTCTAGGCCATGAGTTTCTCATCCAAGATTCTGCAATACATGGCCTCGTTCATCACACCGTCAATGTGGTGAAGTCTTCCTGTTCCCCCAGCAGAGAAACAGCCTAAAGCAGAATGTTTACGCCTCCATGTTTGACAGTGGCGATGGTGTTGTTGTGGTCATATCTAACATTTCTCTGCCAAAAAGCTCAATTACGGCCTAATCACATCCACCCGCGCAGTCACTGAATTATTTAGGTGTTCATTGGAAAACTTCAGACCGGTCTGCACATCTCTTCTTGTGCACAAAAGGGGTGGTTGGTTGGTTTCCTTGGTGACTGTGGTTCCAACTCCTCCGAGATAATTTACAAGCTCCTCTCGTGTAATTGTGGGCTGATTTCTCACCATTCTCAGAATCATCCTGACTTCACCAGGTCAAATCTTGCATGGAGCTCCATAGTGAAGCATTTCTTCTATTTTCGAATTGTCGAGTTTTTCTGTACTTCACACACAACCAGTCAGTGATGGTCACAATTCTTGCTGGTTGGTATGAGATGAAAAACCAATCAGCAGGGGATAAATTCATTATTTCCCTCACTGTAAGTGAGATGTTGCATGGCATTTTTTAGACATTGTGCGGGATTTATTGTCATTCTGTATATACTGTACCAACCAAGGTACCAGCTCACGTGAACCTCAAGTGAACTTTTAACTGTTGTCTGCAGGTCGCCTTTCAATGTAAACCGCAGGCCAAGAGGTGGAGAACAAACTGAAATTGCTGACACAATCTAAAAATGGGTTGCAGTTTCACACCTCCTCAAAAGCCCTACTACTTTATGACAAAAACCACAATGCTGTCTTTGTACTGTGACCCACCCCAAGGACACATACACATGGAAAACTGCCTGCAGACACAAACCATACATGAAAACCTCTCAAACACACACACACACACACACACACACACGCACACACAGGCAGAGAGCACAGTTAAGCTAACAACTGTAGGACGCACAGCCCTTTTCCCCAAAGTGCCTTCCTAACTCGGAGTCATTTAATTTCCCCTTTGGTCGACTGCATACACAAAACTTATGTCACTATTTCTGGTCAAGCATCCCTTTTCTAATCAATCATGACCCCCAGTGACGTAAAAATAAACCAGCAGAAGCCCACAAAGAAGACGCTTGTGCGAATACTTGGAAAGTGGGTAAGCAAGAGCCAAAAAGAAGAGGGAAATGTCAAAGGTTTTCTTTAGCCAGGTCAGAATATTTCTCTTAATTTGACCAAATAAAGTGTGGGAGGGGTCCTTTGTGGAATAAGGAAGAGGCAGTGCAGGGAAAAGGATACTTTAATCCTGCTGTGTCACGCCAAACTACATCATGCACACAGGAATAGACAGACATATTGTGTTTATTTATATCTAATTATTAAACATTTCTTTAAAATCGCAGTCATAGTTAAAAAGCAAAGGAGAGTTTACTTTTTCAATGGCTTTTTTCACCACCTTAATGGAAGACGAGGCTAATGCCATCAGCTGTTGTTTGTTAACAAAATAATGGAAGTGTTTGTTACTATTACTTTTAATTATTATTACATATAGTGCAACCAAATAATTTGGTGTTGCTTTATTTAAAATAAAACAAATAAATCATATAATATGTTGTTTATTATATATATTATATATAATATATATACACCATACACTTTATAGAGAGAGCCTCTTCAGTGCATTGATACAATCCTTTTCACAAATGTGAATTTCTTAGATGCATGTTTGGGAGTCCAATATTCCTTACTTGATCGTGGTTAATCGGTTCCAGATCCGACTGTGGTAAGTTGTTTTTGGCTAAGTAGAATTCCTACTTAGAAGTCAAACATTTTCATTAAGCATAGAAAACCTGTTCCTGACCTTCTAAATGCGGTTTTCAACATTATTAGTGCCCTCTTGACAACAGCCCTAAAGTTAGCTTTACACTCAATTTACCCAATATAGTAGACAAAATAACACAAAAATAAGCCATTTAGGATCTAAGACAGTTCCTTGTTGTTCATCTTTTCTTACTTCCTGTTCTGGACAATAGCTCCTCCCGTGTAACAGTAGTGACACCTAGTGACCACAGTGGAATACTACGTATCATCACAATAAAACAAAAAAATCTAGTAAACATGTATTTTTTTTTAAACTAATGATAGGGTGTAATAAACAACAAAACAGCAATGATTTATTAACTACGTGATTTTAAAGAGCGTAGTGGCTAGTAATTGCTGTAATACAAACATATGAGTAAAAAGTTGCTTGATCATTTATTTTTGTAGTGTAAAATAAAAAAATATATCAGAATAAACTAAACAATTGTCTTTTGGCCTTTTCCAGTTGGCAGCCGCCATCACAATTTAATCTTTTAAGTGGATAGTTAACAACCCTACCTGTGACTTCCATGTTATTAAAGTTTTTTTATATAGACAGTTTTACAGGCAATCAAAAGCAACAATAACCGCAACAATATATATGGAGACTTTTTATTTTTTTGACTGTAATAACTTGTACAATATGTGCAGAACAATCTTAAATGGTGATACATTTCGTAAAGTCAAAAATAGTTTATATATGAAATCATTATTGTGAGATGCCAGAGTACTGCATACCTGCTGGTCCTTCCAGTGCAAGTTTACAGCAAAAAGAAGAGGAAACTGCCACTGTGCAACATCATCAAAACAAAAGCCTGTTTATGACACACTGCTGTCATCCATCACTGCCTTAGCCATCAGATGTTGAGCAAGCTTATTTTTAAACATTTTTTGCCAAATGCGCCGCTAAAGACAAATTCCCCCAATCACCCGATAGTTTCCCAAATATTCCCTTTCCGAGCCTTCAGGCAAAAGACAAAATCGACACACAAGCACCCCGGCCGGTGAAAGCCAGACTAACCCCGCTTGCCTGAGCTCTCCGTCAAAGTAAGGTCAGGCGTTCTCTGGGGTTTTGTGGCTTTCACTTCAGTGAGGGGATGCCTGTCTGCTTGATTGACAGCTGGGCCTCATGCTCATAAACTTTAATGGCTTATGTCAGGGTCCTCCGGGGGCTCCCACCTGGCAGGAATGGCCAGCACATATACGCCAACTATGGGGAAGCATGCATAGTCCACGGTGACATCCATCCATGGTGTTCATAGAGTTGAAAACGCTTGTGGCACTATTCTCCCAGTGACTGGTGTGACTGGCAAACAAAACTGAGACGGTACAGGAAGCCACGAGCTAAGAGGAGTGGACTTAAGAGGAATGTGCGCCGGTATAAACATTCCACGGGGAGGCTAAAACAAAAACAGCGGAAAGAGGTGGGATTCCACTTGTTCAGCAAAAGAACGGTGCACAAGGCATCCATTGTTTACTGTTGTGGCCGTGTACATATGTTACTAGTCCCCAAAACCCGTTGATTATGTCATGCTAACTGAGCAAGGTAATGGTGTGTGTTGCGTGGACCTGATGATCTTTTCCACTTGGGGCCGAGTTGGGGGGGGGGGGGGGGCTGAGGTTGCATTGTCAGGTGAATTTAAGCGTCTTACTGTAACGGGAGGGAAAACATGCTGAAAACCCTCCTGGACAGCTGGGAGCAATTAGCATATTAGCCTGTTGTTTATCAAATAATTGCTAAGAACCGCGCATCCAAATGGGCCGACATCTGTTGGCTGGCAATCATTAATTAGTCCAAAGTTCACAGCGGATTCTTGCCGTAGCCAGTACATAATTTGTAAGCTATTTAGCTAGAGAAGCTTCACAATTACGCATCGCACTGGTGGGGGGGGGGCAAGTAAAACAGCCTGTAAAGTCAATTCAGGGATTTTCAAGACACCTCCATCCATACATTTTCTATACCGCTTATCCTCATTAGGATCGCGGGTATGCTGGAGCCTATCCCAGCTGGCTTTGGGCGAGAGCTGGGGTACACCATGGACTGGTCGCCAGCCAATCACAGGGCACATAAAGACAAACAAACATTCTCACTCTAATGGACAATTTAGAGTCGCCAATTAACCTAACATGCATGTTTTTGGAATGTGGGAGGAAACCGGAGTACCCGTAGAAAACCCAGGCACTCACGGGGAGAACATGCAAACTCCACACAGAGATGCCCAATGGAGATTTGAACCCTGAACCTCCTGACTGTGAGGCCAACATGCTACCATTCATCCACTGTGCGGCCTATTCAAGACACTTAATTCTGATTATTGTATGTCATAACTAACTATAAATCACTGGCAAGTTTTACGAGCTGTGTAAAGTGGTCACAGGGCGTGGTTGTCTTAGGCTGTTCACACTTGCATGTCAGTTGCAATTTTTTTGCTCATATGTCACTTGCATCTGATTTTTTCATGTCAGTGTGAATTTGGATTTTTTTCAAATGCGACTCAGGTCTTATTGGTATGTGGATATAAATTGAATATGTATGCGATGGAAGTGTGTACGCTCAGGTGGCATGTATCCGACATAGACGTCACTGAGAGTCGTCATTTGCCGTGCTTACCGAGACGTTAAAGGTAGGCAGTCTTGGAAAGGCGTAGTTTATCATGCAAGACTTGGACGAATGTACTCACCGGTGTAGGCAAAAGTTCTTCTCATTCAAAAATGATTTTTGTAAGTTGTTGGTGAAGCTGCTCTCTGCAATGTTTCGCCGCTCCACCCACACGCACCTTGGAACAGACGTGGCAAAAAGTTGCCAACAATCTTCCATACCAAAATCTTTCTTCTTCATTTTCTACACGGAATCATTTGGTTGAGATAATATTGATTCCCGTTGCATAAAATGCCTGAAATTGCCACAAGTGCATTATGGAGCGCATGCTAGTAATGTGCGGACCGATACGGAAATGTCGATATTTTCAAAACCAGCTCTTCATGATCTACAGTAAAGTCGATTCTGAAATCAAAATAGTGATACTTTTGATACTTCAGGTATATGATTTTGTCCTTTTGTTTTTTCTGATGTTGTATATTATCTTGGCTATATTGTAAATCACCCCACTACATCAATATACTTCACGGTTTAAAATAAATCAATAAAGGACTAACATGTCACGTATTCTTTATGCTCTGACATGAAATACTATACACTACATGTTAAAATTTACCAGACAAATTAAGACAGGACGGCACACAATTGAAGTCAGACTGCGACAATATCTCGAGGACAAACTAAATGTAACAGAGAATCAAAAATGTTGTGTCACCTAAGGGGGGCATGGCAGAAAATACTGAAATTGAGAAACACTGGTGTAATTCAATCTATTTATTTAGACTACTGCCAAACCTTGAGCAGAGAACAGGCATCAGGCAACACACAATCTTGTTTGATAACAAATTAACTCAATTTCGCTGCAGTTGAAGCGCCATCTACTGGATCTGATTAGTCATTGACCCACTTGGCCCAAATGCTGGTGTACTGTACCAGCCAACAGTGTAAAAAAAACTGCACTTGCCAGAGGTAAAAAAATTATAATGATTAAAAAATAACCAGACCGCTAGCTCAATACACCATTGATGTGTTCCAGGTACATTCCACGTCCATTACAGAGACCTTCACTGATATTATAAAATCTATGTAATATATGATAAAGGTTGCTTCATTTTTGTTTGATATGATCAGGGATCTTTCAGGCTCTCTTTGGTTGCCATCCGCTATCAAAACTCCAGACAGCTGAAAGATCTGCCTTTTATCATAGCTGACATCAGTCGTTGGCTTGGAGTCAACTGGTGCAAGTTAGGAAAGCTATGGGTTTGGCAGATTGACATTGGGTAAATTTGCGTTGGTCACGGTTTCACTTTTCTTAATCAGTGTAATCAATCAAAGGTATTCCATAGTATGTCTGCTGCGGCGTACAGTATATGCTCATCAGTGGAGAAACAATTGCATTTAATACAAAGTATGCGGTGAGCCTTTACAAAACCCGTTGTACAGTCTATAGTCTAAAAACACCCTTTTTTCCAAACTTTTAAGATGTGAAAGGTACACAGGTCCTTCTAACAATAGTTTCCTCCCTCTCTAATTCAAACGATTACCACATTTCCCTGTACTATGTGATCCCCAGGCCCGGGTCGACCCCACTGAAAGAGGTGTGAGTGTAACTGTTTTCAGATGTGGACCAATGACGGGGCCCTGGGTGCACGGGTGAGCGTCCTGCAGGGCTGAGGCAATTGACGCTCAATGCCTCCTGCCTAATTTCGCATTTTCAGCTCTCTGTGGCACTCATCCAGTGACCTCCTTAAAAAACCCTGCCACGTCTGGTGCTCCTTATGCTGCTGAAACCATAGATGCACACCCCCTGATCCACTTCATTTGTTTTTGCAGGCGAGCAGTGGCACGGGAAGTCCTCTGTGCAATTTTTAGGACAGCAAAAAGCCAATGCGCTACACAATTGTCCTGGCAGATTAATGTCAACCCTTTCATTGATAAAAGTTAAATGACTTTATAATGTATGTAAACAGGCAAGTGGATGGAAAGAAAGTAGTAAAAACAACAAACGGGTTGACAGGAATGGTAGGTGAAGATAGACAACCCTGTACTGCACTTATTCATATACATACCATAAAAGTTGTTTAACAAGACAATCCATTAATCCAATGATTACTTGCATATCTTTTCTATAAAACTTGACGTGTACGTTTTTAGAGTTTAAGTTTATCATTAAAAAATTTTTTGGCTCATGCTGATGAAGGATGGTCCAATCTAACACTACTGTATCGATTTGTCCCATACTGACCAAAGTTTCACGTTATTCAATTTTATTTTGAGTCTTTGAAAGGTGAAGTAAAATGTAGATGTATTAAACGTAAAATGTAGTATTGCATATTTTTGAGTCATGTTGTTACACAGTTTGCATATAGTTTTTTTTCCATTGTCTATGTTAAGCAAAGTTCATTCATACAAATCAATCAGCATATGAATAAAGGCAAAAAAAGTGCGTATAAGTATTAGTATCAGACATGAAAAGACGGTATTGTATGGATATGTATGGTATGGCTAGCCCTCATTTGCATCTCCTACCTATACTATCCTCCCTGATTTACCGCGGTTAATTGGTTCCAGACCCGACCGCAAAGTGCCAGCATTCATAAATTAAGACTCAATAATAATAAATGGAATATTTTTGTAGTTAGAGCATAAAAAAGCGGTTTGTGATCTTCTAAAAATATATTTTTTTACATTATTAGAGCCCTGTAAACATGACATTACACTCCTATAGTCACCTTTATACTCGTATTATCTAATATAGTACACATGATAGGCAATAAGACGTATTAACCCATTGTTAGCATTGGGAATGTTCCTTGTAGTAGCTGAAACATTAATTAATGTGGGTCAATGGCAGAAAAAAAAAAACATCGCCATTAGCCTATAATCCATCCTCATTATGACGATTGTCGCTTGATTGATAGAGTCATGCCAGCCTAACATGCATCTGCCACACACAGACGTACACTCTGACAGTACTTTACATCACATTGTGCACCGTTCGTGCACTGACTACGGCATCTCTTAAGTGACACAAGAGATGGCTGCCGCTTCATACAAGACTAAGTAATTTTTTAATATTGTAGAAACTTATTTTTCTTAACCATAAAAATTGGTTTAAAATAAGTGAGGAAAAAGAACACAATTGGCAATTGATAACAACTGGAGGGTTGGAGGTTTGATACAGTTGCTGCTTTCACATGAAACCCATCTGCGAGTGCCTGGGCTCCAACCACGGTCCATCAAATGAGAGTCGAGCGCACTAGCGATCGAGCTATAATTTAACTACCGTATTTAACTCTCATTTTTTGCAGATTTTTACTCCAGTTTCTGTTGGGTTTTGCTAACCATCGCCTGGTGTCAGTCACATTTGGTGACATCATATACTGGATTTTGGTGCAGTTGGCATTCACATTTGCCCTCAAGTGAAGCGCAGTGCACCAGATTCCACCTACGCGCAGACCGAGACCTATCTTTCGGGCTGTCTTGTCCGCTTGTTTGGTGAACTGTACCAGTGAAGCAAACAAACCCACTTTGTTTTAACCGGGCCATAGATGTTGGACTAGTTTCTATAGAGATGCTGGCACTACTTGAGCGTGGCATAATTGCTCAGAGCTGGCATCATTACTTTCCTCATCGATCTCTCTCTTTACATATTCATTTAGATATACATTCTTATAGATTGACAACATTGTTGGGTCTTCAATCTGTCTTCTACCACAGCACAGTAGTTATTTATCAAGAAAATAAGTTATGTTAGTTGCATAATCTATAGGGAGAACATGAGCCTCTGCAAGAAAGCAACCTCCAACCTCTCCATCAGCTTGAAGAAAAAGAGGAGGTGCCTTCAACAAGCAATTCTTTTGGGAGCCATGAATCACAAAGCGCAGATGTTTTGTTCAGATCCACAGTGCAAACTACACACTCCCACAATTAACCTTCTGCTTGTGTGGAGGATAAGTGCGTGTATGTGTGGGTGGTGCTGACTTCCTGTCAGAGTGAAAAATCCGATATGTGTGTTTGACTCCAACAAACGACCTTAAAGTTTGTCATTCGCTGCTTTTGACCTGTTGGTCAACATAGAGTGTACTATTTTGTGTGGCTGGGCTAAGAAAAATGTCAAGTGTACACATAAATATGACCATTTATGAATAATATCGGCCAATATTGGCATTAAAATTAGATATCGATTTGAGTTGGTTTCGTCTTTTTCTGCCGATAATGATATTGCTTATCATTGTTAGTATCGGTATATCAGTATCGGTATATCGGACATGAGTAAAAAAGGCAATATTGAGCATCTCTGTGATATTTGTTGTTCATGTCCATACGGGGAATGCATTTGTCATTTAGAGGAATAACTATGACTACTACCAAAATGCAAAGTGGGTCTTAAGACAGTTTGTACATATTTTATGGGGATCTTCCGCCTTACCTCATTACCAAGCAAAGCAGAGACACAGGCTTCAGACGCATCACATATGGCTGTGAGGTCATGACCTCCCTCCAGGGCAAGTACCAGCCGACCGCTCGCCAGGCCCATCAACTGCCTGGTCAGGTAGCCAAAGCCTGGACACACAGGAAATGACAGCAAAGAGAAGGGAAAGAAGGAAAATGTATAAGTCGGGGAGGGGTGCATTGTTACTGAAGCTCTTACTTCCTTTTTGGATGTTGATCAAAGAAACAAGAAATAAAAAGGGGGTCTGGGCATGGATTAAAAGAAGGGGTGACAATCAAGAAGAGGAAGAAAGGTGGATTTATAGGGGGGCTAAAACATACCATAATATGAGGCAGGTTTCATGTTAAAAGTTATATTGGTCCTTTTGTTCTTTTGCATTCACAAGAGGAATTTTAATATATGTACTTAGTCAAATATTTTACTCCTTCAACTGTACCACCCCATTTTTTGCAGTCTCTCCAATTTATTTAACAGTCTGATTGATTGTTTTTCAATCAGGTGAAAATTTTAATAAGTTAATATTTATCCTATAACCATAACCTTAGTTATAACCATGCATGTTTCTGTCAACTTTTACTTGTCTGTATTTATTTATTACACCTTACTGAATAAGCTTTCTACACTCAAATAACTTTAGTAATACATAAGAATATCTGATAATATTGGCCACCGATTTAAAAGACTGCTGTATATATCTCTATGGGCACAAATGATGACCTCACCAAAACTTGTCGCGAAGCATGTAAACAAGCCGTGGTGGCTGAAGTAGCAAGCTTGCTCGCTCTGTGCTTGACAAACGTTACGTCAGAGTATGGAATTATTTCCAAGTGTCTCCTGACTGCAAAGAATTGATTATACAACCCTCAATGCTAATTCCCTGGGCGAAAACCTTCAATCAGAAAACCATAAAGTGTATTGCACGCACTGGATAACCAGCCCATTGCATGCAAGACGCCGGATTCACCAAACTTGCGGAGTTCCTTGAGCCACGTTTTGCCATGCCCAGTGACAAGGATTTCTCAGATGTTTGCTTATTCGAGTTGTACAATGTTGTTTACAGCCATGTCAAGTAGCTAATTGCTGATCCTGTTTCCATTAGCTTCACAACAGATATGTGTTGATTGCACAACATGTGATGTTACACATATCGGTATCGATTGAGATCAGCATCAGAAATTAAGAGTAGGACAATAATCAGCGTATTGGATACCGGCAAAAAAGCCAATATTGGACATCCCTAGTAATGCCTTTTTAGTTCTTTTTTTTAAAGTCACAATATTATGAAAAAACAATTGTACATCCTTAGTAATATAGTAATGCTTGTTTACTAAAAATAATTTTATCACCAAAAGGGGGCGCAGCGAAAAAAGTTTGGGAACCACTGCATTACAGTAACATTACTGACACTTAGTGTCCAGTGTAGAATTACATATCATTACAATGTCTTTAAGTGAGGCTTCTAAATGCCTTATATTTGTATTGTATCGGATGCTCGGGGGCATGTCTCTTACCCAGTCTGCAGTTGGATTGGGGGCATGGTTTGCATCCCAGGTTTCTTGTTGTTTGTTATGAGAAGTTGGAAAATAAAGGCCAGCATGAGACCAACCACTGCACTTTTCTTGCAACTGCGACAATATTGTAATTCATTTAGCCATTTCTTTGCTTCAAAATTCTAAGTGTAGGCCAAAAATACATCTCATTTCCTTAAATATGCATATTGTTTTTACTAATAGGCTGTATTCAACCACAAAACAACCTGATTTATTAATATATTTTTGAAAATATTAATAAATTTAGGTACATTTCGTTAATTGGTCAGTACTTACATTTGGCAGTCAGTTCGTATCCACCCAGTGGTGGAGCATGTCCCTCTACTGGATCAAAGCCAGAAGATACCAAAACCACATCTGGTGCAAACTCAGTAGCAATAGGCATCACTACAGTCCTAGAAAGAGGAAAGACAGAGAGAAATAATATTTGACAAGGCAAATAGACATTTTAGAGGAGATGGGTATATATTATGCAATATCATGCTGCTTATACAAACATTTGATCTGTAAATAAAGTATTGTGAGTTCATATTGACACAAGAGGCAAACTGCTACAAAACATATAATATCCATTCAAAGTGTAATTCACCTTGAATAATGTTCAGCCAGATGAGAACTTTTTCTATTAACTTTTCTCCCAGGTCATATTTTTCCTCCAGCATTTCATTAACAGTTATTTTTGGGATCTCTATTCATGTGAAAAGGCGGGCTGAGCGATACGGCTACTGACAAGGCCAAACATAAATTCTTCCAAGATACACAACATTTCCTGAGAAAACTGTCACTCCACCCTTTTCTAAGTGCAATCTAAACCACAAAATCCGGATCAGCAAATGATGAACAAAAAAAAAGAACAATTTATGATATGCCTATTTGATGGGGGGGAAATAGTCTGGCATTTTAAAGTTGGTGACTTTGCCATAATTCTTTTATGTAACTCTTGTCAAGTGAAGTAAAAGTCACTGCTGAATACACTTTAAGTGTAACAAGAAATGACACACATGCGCAGAGAAGATAAAGAGGAGTCTATCTGTCTTTTTAATACTTTTTTTAAACCATAAACACACACACACACACAAAATGAGCGTCTGTGCAGCATGATGTGCATGGTAGCAAAAGTTACCACATGCGTTTCTAGAAATGGTCATTTAGAAAATTGGGAGGCAGTAATACAAGATCCTTAAGGAGAAACAGGAAAGTTATAATTGTATGTGTGTAAACTACAGGAGACACTTCTAAAAGTGGAAGGGTGTGGTGAACGACAACTGTGTACAAACATGACATGCAGCTTGTAGAGCGAAACTGTACAATGCATACGGCAGGGGTGTGCAAAGTGGGTCCAGGGGGCCGTTTGCAGACCAAGGCTGTTTTTTTAATGGCCCACAGCATATTCTAAAAATATAGGGTACAGGCCAAAGGTTTAGACACACCTCCCCTTTCAGTGTGTTTTCTTTATTTTCATGACTGAAATTACATGGTAGGTTCTCAGTAAAAAACCCTCTAAACATGTCATATTTTACACATATTGAATATTTTATGTCTTAAATTTATTTTAAATGCTGCAAACACTCTGTGTTTTGTCAGTGAATTTCATGAGGTTGTCACCTGAAATGGTTTTCACTTCACAGTTGCGCCTTGTCAGGGCTAGTGGAATTTCTTGCTTTATTAATGAGGTTGGAACCATCTGTTTTGTTGTGTGTCCAACCTTTTGGCAAGAAAACAAGTTAACAAGAAAACTAAAAAAATCAACAACAGCAAAAATGGAACAACTAGCAGTAATTGTACATGATAAAGTCAAAATATTAAGAAAACAAAGTTGTAATTAATAAGAAAAAGTAGGTTTTTTTTCATGGTAATATAATAATATTTTATGAAAAAATAACACCTTTTTAGTTTTCTTTAAAGTTACGATATTATGAAAAAAACAAACAATGAATAAAGTTGGAATTTTTGGAAAATTATGTTTCAGAAAAATATATAGTGTATAAATAAAAATATTAAGAGAATAAAGCAATTATGAGAAGAAGATATGCAGCAAAACGAATAACGTCAAAATATTAAAAACAGCCATATTCCAATGAGAAAAAAATCTAAATTTCACAATTCAAAATATTAAGAGAAAAAAGTTGGATAAAACTGCCAATAAAACTGAATAAACTTGTAATATGAGAAATGTCATTTTAGTAGCATATAATTGAAATATTAAAGAAAGTGTATATCTTAAAAGTCATAATATTATGTGAAACAAAAAATCTAAATGTAAATGTAATGTAATGTAAATCCAATTCATCTGTTCCAGAAAGCAAAAATACATAATACATGAACAAAATACATAATTATTATAAACAAGGAATCTATGTACTTTCTTAATGCAGAATTACATGTTGGCGAGATTTTTCTCACCTTTTATTTATTAAATTGGCACTCACAGCTTTCTCTGGTCCCATGGAGGGTTATTTAACAGTTTCACTTCATAAAAAATTGGGCATCTCATTTTGTATAATGATACAGAACTTGGCAAATGGACAAACTGAGACAGTGTATAAAAACCTACCCACAATTTTTCCAAGAATTTGGGAGGAAAACCGAAAACTGGTGTCGTATAGCGGTAGGGAGTGAAGGAGCACCACAGGGTTCAAGTGCAGGTCCCCATTGTGATGGTTTGCTATTTGTGAGTGAGATGCATGTTCCTAGTCTGGGGGCAACTATTTTTTGGGTTGTTACCCACCAAATTATAACCCTTAACAAGGCACACCACACCCCCTACCACAACATAATGCTTATCTATATGCAGCTGTTTAGGGAAAAACGAAACTTTGTAGAAACTATTTGGATGCACATATTGCGTACATCGTTGCATGTTACCATGCATATAGTGGCATTACAAAAGAAAGTGTGTAGGAGATTAGGGATTAGAATGACAGATTAGAGTGACTAAGAAAAAAACAATACCACAGGGCTGCTGTTACCACACATACTGTAGTTTTTCACCACAAGTGTGGGACTGAGGAGTGAATGAATAATTGGTTCACTTCATTGTGGTGTGTTTTGGCTGCCTCAAAAAGCGCTTATAAAATCTATTATTATGTCTTATTATGTTTTAAACTTTTAATTCATTATTTCATTCAATTCAACGTGCCAATAAAGAAACCCAACCTATCCCCGAACGCAAACCCTAACCCTGTATAGGACACAACGTTAACTTCTACAAATTTCTAATATAATTATAATTTAGAAACAATTATTCAGATAACCTTGCTAAATTGCAGTGATAAAGGATCATGAAATATGCCAAACCACAGCCATCCGATATATCACTACTACGCCTGAATTGGAGATTTAAGCTCCAATAAGGCCCACTTAATAAGCTTTTGGAGGGTGCAGTGCACACCACACCGGCCAACAACAAGTTAAAAAGCAAAGCTTCAGGGCTTCCCCCTCCGTTCATAAAAACGTAGAGGAGAACGAATGGGAGATGAGAGAGAGAATGAGAGTACCCCCCCCCCCCCCCCCCAAAAAAAAAAAGAAAAAACAAAACACACACTTCAAAGCCATGTCATCTGGCTCTGAGGAGAGCTGTTTTGAATTAAGTTTAATTCTTCCCCCTCTCCTCTTTATGGTGAACGAACAAGTGAAAGGGGGTGAATGAGAGAGAGAGAGAGAGAGAGAGAGAGAGACAGAGACAGAGACAGAGACAGAGAGATGGTTTTTCTGGTCTTCATTAGAATCAATATTCTTATCTTTTTTCTCTGTGCTTTCTTGGGGCTCAAACTTGATCCCCTACTAAAGCAACGTGGCACATGCCAGTGGTAGAAGAAGTTGGCTCAGGCCGCGAGGTATGCATCCCAAAGAAGAGAGCGCAGGAAGATGGGGAGACAGGATTGCAACATAGAATGACAATAATGGAGTTGAGAGGAAACAAATTGGCAGTGGCAGTCGCTCAGTCTGGAAGGACTTGGGCTTCAGAAATTGCAACTACTTGCCTGAAAGAAGTTCAAGCTTCCGGACTACTAGGTTTGATCAATCGATTGATTAAATGTGTACGGTTGCACGTCTAATAAACGCACGACTATTTAGTATCGGAACAACTTACGTGCGATAATACTGTGTGTGGAAATTTATGACCTGTGACAAAGGTTTGTTTCTGTCCTCCGATGCCTATAAATTGTCCAATAATGCAACTGCCTCCAGAGAATAATGGACTCTCGGCCCATAAAAATCCAAATCATGTCCTCCCTCCCTGAATCAGGTTGGCCGTCTTCCAAATAAACCTGTTACAGTAAGCAATCCAATAAACACGGTAAAAGTGCATCCACATGCTAACTGATTCAATATACAGTTGTGTTCAAAATAATAGCAGTCCAATGTGACGAACCAAATTAAGAACTGTTATTAGTATATTTTTATTGCAACATGGCAGTGATTCTCAAACATTCACGATATGAACACTCTTAGAGCTGTGCAATTGGGCAATTAGTTGAAAGGAGTGTGTTAAAAACATAGAAGTGGGGCATTCAATCAGTGATCAGTGATCAATTTTGTTAAAAAACAGGTGTGAATCAGGCGGCCCCCAATTAAGGATGAAGCCAGCACTTGTTGAACATAAATTTTTTTTGGGAAACCTGAGGAAAATGGGTCGTTCAAGACATTGTTCAGAAGAACAGCGTACTTTGAGTAAAAAGTTGATTGGAGAGGGGAAAACTTACTAAGAGGTGCAACAATTTTTTGGCTGTTCAGCTAAAATGATCTCCTATGCCTTAAAATGGAGAGCAAAACCAGAGACACGTGGTAGAAAATGGAAAAAAAAACCTATCAAAATGGATTGAAAAATAACCACAATGGGAAAGCCAATGATCAATTCCAGGATAATCAAAGACAGTCTGGAGTTACCTGTAAGTACTGTGACAGTTAGAAGACATGTGAAAACTGTGTGAAGCTAATCTATTTACAAGAATCCCCTGCAAAGTCCCTCTGTTTAAAAAAGGGCATGTGCAGAAGAGGTTACAATTTGCCAAGGAACAGATCAATCGGCCGAAAGAGAAATGGAAGAATATTTTGTGGACTGATAGGAGTAAAATTGTTGTTTTTGGGGGCCGCAGACAGTTTGTGAGACGACCCCCAAACTGTGAATTCAAGCCACAGTACACAGTGAAGACAGTGAAGCATGGTGGTGCAAGCATCATGATGTGGGCATGTTTCTTCTACTATGGTGTTGTACTTATTTATAGCATACCAGGGATCAAGGATCAGTTTGCATATGTCAAATACTTAAAGAGGTCAGGTTGCCTTATGCTGAAGAGAACATGCCCTTGAATTGGGTGTTTCAACAAGACAATGACCCCAAACTCACTGGTAAACAAGTAAAATCTTGGTTCCAAACCAACCAAATGAATGTTATGGAGTGGCCAGCCCAATCCCTGGACTTCAATGCAATTGAGACCTTGTGGGATGACATCAAAAATACATAATACAAAATACTCAATATTAGTTTTAGTGATTCACAGGATTGCGAAATCCTAGAAACACAAACGTTTTGATTTTGTAAAGTCAATGGCAGACATTGCTGTTGTTTTTAACACACCACTTTCAACTTATAGCCCAATTGCACAGCCTTAAGAGCGTGCATATCATGAATGCTGGGTCTCGTTTGTTTTCTGAGAATCTACTGCATCCACTGGTAACTTGTTTGTCATGTAGCAATACATGCACGTATATACTAACAACAGTGATTAATCTGGTTAGTCACATTAAACTACTATTATCATGAACACTACTGTACACGTACTGACATGACTGGTTGCAGTTTTTTCATAATTGAGTATTTCCTTGACTTGCTGAATTAAATCAATGTGCTAGGGCGACAGTAAACGTGCCTGACATCTCTTTGTTCTTTGCAAGAATAATTTGTGTATAACATATGCTTTAGAATGCATAAATATGACCAAAATGTCTAGACATATTGGACACATCTACTTTTTGACAGTGAAGTATGACTACTAATTTACTCCAACATTGTACAGTGCAGTACAGTACTACTGTACTACTGTGTAGGAGGGCAGGTGATGACTGCATCAATGAGACGCTATCTGTTTTTCACATTCCATTTTAGTTGTTAAACGGAAACGACAACATCCAATATTCAGCCAACTTATTAATAATATACAAAAAGAAAAAAATATAGTTATGTGCACGCTGAGTCAACCATCAATTTAGTTCTTTCGTGTGAGGTTTTTAACTTTAACCTACATTATGGCTCCAGAGTGTGAGGCAGACTCTTTTGGTGGCAGTGTGTGACAGAAAAAGAAAGTGGAAGTGGAAAGTTAAATGAAATTAGACATCATAAAACGCTCAGAAAGTAGCAAAATCAACACTGGCTGCATGCGCGGTCCATCTAGGAAACCATTTTAACCATTTTGTGCATGTAACTCCACAACAGTGGTCAGAGCACATGGAAAAAAATATACAGGACACGTTTCCAAAAGGTTCTACAAATGATTAAAGACTGATCCAAAAAAGGGGTTTTATTATTTTGTTATGAATCACAATATGGGGGAAACTATGGCGCTTGGCGGAGGTCTAGTTTTCTAGTTACTCTTTCATTTAATCCTTATATTTTTTCTTTATATTACTGTATTTTATATGTCCTTTGTGTTCTGTGTACAGTGTGTCCATTTAGGTGTAAGTTCCAACTTACACTAAACCTCAACGTACATCACAGGCGTAGGACCATGCTCGTTTGTAACCCTAAAACCACCTGTATAGTGCAAGTGCATGGAACACCGTCAAACCAGTGTGACTAAAGGTTACTGAGATTTTATGTCTCTGATTGTGTGAAATTAAATATCTAACCTCTTTGCATAATAACGAACGGATTATTGAATATGGACTTCAATGTTTGTAGATCAATATTATATTTGACTATATTTCAATATTATTTTTTAAAATATATTATTATTGTATTACATAGCATAGGCAATAGGAGCACATCCATCAAGAGGAGTGAGGCGGATACACAGGCGGAATTGAGGGGGAGATCACAAAGGGGTCAGGCGTGCATTGAGAAGATATCTGTGCTTCTGGGAGATAGCGTGCATAAAGCGGCTGAAAGACAGCAGACTGGTGGTTTGATGTTTGATGATGGTTTACGACAGATGACTCACGTTTGTGGACCAATGGTTCATTTTCAAAGAACAAAGGAACCAAAATACTTGTAGACGGTTCTGTGCACTTTGTGTGTGTTTAAGGTTATGAATAGCCTAAGACATAAGACCAAGCATGGGGAGTAGAGTCCTTCCTTCTTAAAAAGTGTGTCAGAGGATGACCTAAACTGCTGTGGTTGCGCGGATAATTATTTCCTCATGCAACATGAGCTGATACAACAGCATTCCCATTTTGGTCCAAATTGCTTTCTTTCTTAAACCAAATTCTTACCTGAAAGCTGCAAGGTACTCTGCATCACCCATGGGAGGTTCAAGTCCTCCAGTAAATGCCATGTTCACGTTGAAGCCTGTACCGGGGCCACTACCAACCTACAGTAGTCAACAAACACTTTAATCAACTAAATGATGGATATATACATAAATGGCAGCCGGTGAACAAGTGGGTCAGACTGGTACCTCATCGGGGCCGCCACTTCCAGGGAAAAAATTACCATCATCATATCGATGCAGTGACAGATAAAGAACACTGGGGTCACTGTAGAAGGCCTGCTGGGTGCCGTTGCCATGGTGAACATCCTAGGTTGTAAAAAAAAAAAAAAGTGTTAATGTTTGTTCTCTCTGTCTGTATTGTAATAAGGGTCTTGCCAGATTAAAACGTGACAAGCTTTCCCATTCAGAAAAAAAGTCTCTAAAAATAATTTTATCTCCAAAAGAGACTCGTTAATTTTGCCGGCCTCAAAATATTGCCATGTGCATACAGTACGTGTCTGGTTTTCTCGTCTACCGCCTATGAAAGGGCAGCAAGCAAGTTCATTCTTGATTGCTGCGCTGTTTGCTGCATTGAAAGCATTGATTGCTTTCAGCACCTTGGCATGTTTTTTCAGTAGAACTATAGCATGAACAGAGCTCTTTCATCAGTCATACAGTCTCTTTGTTTCGGTGGGTGAAGGCAAGGCCGGTAGAATACACACACATATAGTCATTTATTTTACAAATACTTTTTCATCATACTTTTCTTAAAAGTATAGTTAAAATCTCGTCTCATTCTCGTAGACACAATCGCGTGTATCATCTTGTTTTGTGAAATGAGTGTCTCGTGACACCCCTATATTATAGCCTGTTATATTATAGCATTAAAAATACAAGACAATATGACCACAGAACACATGGATTGAACAGGCTGCGATATTGGGGGAACTGTACCAACTTTATGTCAAGCTCCGGTCATTACAGCAGCAACAAAATGAGAGATTTTGGTTTGTAGGGCACAACTTTTAAACACACCAACAAAATATGTGACAGTGTTGACTTATCACTAGAACTTTTATACGGGGTAAGCAGATCTCTATGTGTGGTTTTAGCCATTTATGTCAAGGTATGTGTGTCTGCTAAGGGGGGTTTCTCTACCTTGAAATTCAATTCAATTCAATTTTATGTGCATGGTGCCAAATCACAACTGCAGTCATCTCATGGCACTTTACACATGAAGGTCACAAACAGAGAGCCAACTAAAACCCCAAATGAGCATGCAATTGACAACAGAGGCATGGAAAAACTAATTCTGTGGAATGCACTCTATGTCACTTATTTACTGAGAAACACTTGCTAAATGATTTACACTGTGAAATATTAATGCATTCTACAAGCAGAAACTTTACTCTGCCATGTGTGATCTATATATCACCACTGTTAAGAGGTACATGGAAATATATCATATATTTATTACGATATATGATTTCTCTTATTTACTTTGAAACACTTGGTAAAGAACAGATGCTGCAAATAATACTGTACAATGTGTCTCCAAGCAGGCTTGACATGGGTGTCCGAGGTTAGCCAGAACCTGTTATAAGCTCCAAAAGGTGAATGTCAACAATAAATATATAGGGGGTCGATTAGGACCTGTGTGTCTGTTTCACAAGAGTGTTTTAATACATTTAAACCGAAATGTACTAGTTCTCTGGTGGCAGTGTGGCACAACAATGAGTTGGCAAACAACACTCCACAGACAGACACAGAGGAAATGAAAAGGCCCTTCAAAGGCTCCTGAGAATAGCCATGACTCGCCAGGGACGCACTCCACCTAGACACAACCACGACTTTGTCATAAACGCTTCAAAGTACTCGCATGACATGTCCTTCTACTATGTTGCCAATCGTCTGTTTCAGATTTTTCCCTATGGTGACACGTTAGACAAAAAAGGGATAGTTTAAAAACTTTCAAAACAGCACCAACAGATTATCAGTCGACATTAATATTTTTTTATTTAGAAGTGAATTATGGAAACACTTTTCAGTGGTTATATACACTATTATGTACCAAGAGACATTATTATTGGTTACTTTGCTTTTATGATCCAAAGTAAAGAATCTGTTTATGTCAATCTTGTTTATGTTGGTCAAACTCATGAAGCAAGTACTGATGGTCTTCCATCCATCCATGCATCCATCTATCCATCGTCTTTGCCGCTTATCCTCACTAAGAACACAAGTTTTTTTTGGAGCCTATCCCAGCCTACTTTGGGAAGAGGTGGGGTACACTGGTCGCCAGTCAATCGCAGGGCACATACAGACAAACAATAATTCACAATTACAGTACATTCAAACCTATAGACAATTTAGAATCATCAATTAACCACAGTGGTCTTATTGTTACTAAAGAGCCTGCTTAAGTCAGTGTCAACATACCTGTTTTACTGCTTTTGTCAACATAAAATTTGAGACCCACAAAGGTAAATTCAATGAAAAATTATGTGTTGTAGTATTGTTAACTTCATCACTAAAGTGAACTAATAACAGCAGCTACTGTCTAGTTCAGAGATCTTCAATTAAAACTGAGTAAGGTTTGGTTATACAATTTTTTTGCACAGCAAAGGTCCAATCCTTATTTTGCTAAATTGCGTTGAACAGACTAGCTCTTATGAATATCAAATTTAATGATATAATATAAAAAATATATACAACATTTAAATATATATGTTTTTAAATATAAAAAGCTTGACTGTAAAAAACGGAATAAATACAGGAGGTTTATTTTTAAGTTCAATAAAACTGGACCAGTTTCTCATTTGCACATTGCTGTACTCTAAATTAATGTAATATGATTCTCATACATTTTTCATACTGGGCTCTAAGCGCTGTTATTTTCTGCACTCTCACATCAGCAGACTTTGGTGACTACTTCTCCTTGGATGATCTGTGTTTTGTCAGGTTGTTGCATCACATTTCCACTTTTGACCAACACTACATAGGTACAGAACTACAGTGGATTCTGGAAGAATGAACATTAATCTGTCCATCAATTAACTTTTAAATGTTTACTTTTCAAGCCACGGTTCTTATTTGCTCAGCAAGTAAACAAATGATTTCATTGGCTCATTTTGAGTAACGTCACGGCGTTTGCTGTCACGTAACCGTTAAGTACTGAAGTAATTATGCCGCAAACTGCCGCTGCAATTGGTTTGTTATTATATTTAACAGGGTGGTCTGGTCTAGTTGCACAGTATTAAAAGGTACACGCAGTGTCTTACAGTTCAGTGCAAAATAAACTTGGCTAGCAGTCTTAGGCTGGATTTACCCTTTTTTTTACCAACTTATTTACACATTTTTTTATTTTAGATAGTTTGCACATGAGCAAAATGCTGTATTGTCATTGTTGTCAAGACATGCAACAAAATTGCTGCAGCAACAGACAGCGATGCCCCACAGAGATTCGAACCCAGAACCTCCTGACTGCGAGGCCAACATGCTACCCATTCATTCACCGTCCGGCACATTTATAATAAATTATCATAATATTATTACAGTAAATTGTATTTTATTGTGGTTCTAGAGTTAATTTTTGTGTCATAGAAGTCATTATTTATGAATATATTTTTTTGTACTTAGAGCATAGAAACCTCCATCTATCCAACCATTTTCAATGTCGCAGGTATGCTGAAGCCTATCCCAGCTGACTTTGGGTGAGAGGCAGGGTACACATGACTGACTGACCAGTGTCTGTATACTACATTATTATTATTATACACTAGGGGTGTAACGGTTCACGTGGATGTATTGAACCGTTTCGGTTTGGCATGTTCAGTTCGGTACACATATGTACCGTTTTGGTTATATTTTCTGCTATTTTTCTTGTTAAATCTATTACTAGAGGGATCTAAGTGCTCAGCACGGGAAAAAAAGTCCTGGCTGAGTGTCCTCACGGACTCCGCTGAGTGTTGGACACTACAACTTCAGGGGGCGGAACGCTAGTATCTCAATCATATCAAATGCCAACGAGAAGGCTGAGCTGGAAGACCTTCCTATCTCACTACGGTCTCCTGTTTGTGAACACTTTTGCTTCCCTGTTAAAATTAAGGATGGACCTAAGAAAGCGGATAAATCCAAAGTTGTGTGTCAACATTGTCCACGGAGATCGAGTTTGCTGCAGAAAACACATCTAGTGAATGTTACAGTGAATGTTACATCTACAGGAAAGAAAAGCAGCTTAGTGCAAACACCGATATCTTCAGCTCACTACTTCTGTTGCTGAGTGGGTTTTCTCCTCTGCTGGAAATGTTGTCCCTGCAACCACTGTACACTGTGCTTTCTGTGCTAAATGTGGATTCGTTATTTTCTTTAGCCAAAAACTTGAAGTATAGGTTTGTCATATCCAGGCAGTGTTCAGAGTTTACAGTTTTAACTTGTTAATTTATAATTTTACACATATTTAAAATTTTCTTTTAAAATCAACAGTTTAATATTTTTTCTATTTAAAAAAGAACTCAGAGTCTGAGTTATTTGAAATATCACTGAATTTAGTCGTTTTTATTTAAAAAATATATGTTTGCATTTAAAAAAAAAAAAGCATTTAAAGTCATTTTCTCTGCCTTTTTGTACCAAAAACCGAGTACTTCAAGAAACTGAACCAAACCAAAATTACATTTTAGTGTACTGTTACACCCATACTATACACAATACTACGTATGTTTTTGAATGCATCTTCTGAATGCCTTATATTTGCATTTTACTTTATTCAGTCATTCTAATGTTTGAAAATGCTTAATTTAGGCCAGAAATATGTAACATTTGCTTAAATAAGCATATTTTGACTGATAATTATCCATAGTCAACCATAAAACAGTTTTATTAACTCATACATTTTGAAAGATGATGATAGAGTGAAGGCACAAAATTTGAAGTGCA
Source organism: Oostethus manadensis (assembly GCA_024372805.1). Taxonomy (NCBI): domain Eukaryota; kingdom Metazoa; phylum Chordata; class Actinopteri; order Syngnathiformes; family Syngnathidae; genus Oostethus; species Oostethus manadensis. Next base: position 735,897 of record QODF01000169.1, on the reverse strand, counting down.
AAGTGGTAAGGGCCAACTCTATAATATAATTATATATCTATAATAAATCATTTACAATAATAATAAATAATATATGCACAACCATAATGCACAAACTGCCGTAGGTTAAAAAAAACAAACTTTTTCACCCAATGTCTTTGTCTTTGGCAAAACGTGTATGCAATTCCTACTTTCACTATGTTGACAACCGTTCATGTCAACATGAGTCAGCCAGCCTGAGTGGGGTTGACATAAACAAGATTTACTGTGGTAGCAAAAGTTACTCTTGTATCATATTCCAGGTCAAAGTGGATTAATAGCAGGTGTAATGTACGCACTACGTGTAATAATTACAAGAAGAACCTAAAGAAGATGTTAGCAAAGACAAAAGTCACTGGGGCTGAGGGAGAACAGATAAAAATTCAGGTGAGAAAAAATAAGATTTTGTCAGATGATCAATTCATTAGTTTACAGTATATCGTTTGCACAGATTAATGTCCTATATTGCAAAAAAACACACAAAATAACAAGCGCTTCCACTGATTACTTGTCACGTCATGATTCAGTTGGACTTTGATGGAACAGGTAGGCCACTGTGTTATATGTGGAACTTACCCAGTCCACAATGAGGATCTTGCTGACACTGAGCCTCTGCTGCAGGAGCTTGGCTGCTATGGCCACCGAGTTAAAGTAACAGAATCCCCTGAGGATGGTGACAAGTGATAACACTTTTTAATACTTAACAAGGTTAGCAGCAATATACAGTATCTGGACAGTGAAAGTCCATCAGTTTACAGCTCAGAGCAGTTGGAATTCTGTGGGATATGGGCTTGGTTATATTTGCAATGTACTTACATAGGAGTGCTCTCCTCTGCATGGTGTCCAGGTGGTCGCACCACCGCAAAACCATTCTGTCAGAGAACACGCACGTTATTTACACAATTAACTAGGACTCTGGTAACCCACATTATGCTTGCACACACACAGAGTTTTTAAAGGCAACTGTTTTGGGGGACTCCCACTGCTACATGAGGACATTAGATAAATGTCCAGGGTGATGTTAAGCGAGGCAAGATGGACTAATGATGTTGAGCCAGCTGCTGTGGATTAGTGGCCAGTTGGGAGCTTACTGTAGAGACAATGTCTACAGCTGCCTTAAAGTAAACTGAGGAACATAGTATGGACATGGGCGTTTAAAAGTCACTGGTTGCCTTGTGTATGTTCTCTATGTAGCGGGAAAATTGCTATGGATTGAAATGTTGCTCGAAAAAAAGTAGAAAGCAGCGGATGTTAAGGCACAGCTGCAGGTGTGAGAAAAGACAATTTATGGCATCCAGTGGAGTTCACAGTTGTTGGTGCAGGTGGAATTTGGCTCTGGAGGATCCTCAGGTGACCATGTGCATGAGTGTAAGTGTGGGTGCATGTGTGTATATTCTGTATGTGTGTGCATAAATGTGTTAAGATGAGGTTAGCCCGCGGGCAAGTCCATAACTGAACTTTCACCCTTGTCAGGCAAACCTATAATCCCGAGAGATTCTTTTCTCTTCTCCTACAACAGGGGTGTCCAAAGTGCAAACCAACAGCAGCAGAAAAAAAGGAAAAATACAAAGTCATTTTACAAGATTGATTTTAAAGTATTCCAAGAAAAAAGTTACAATTTAGCAAGAAATCGTAATTTTACAAGAGTAATGTTGTAATATTCCAATCTTAAAAATGAATTTAAAAAAAAAGATGTTAGGACGTAGGTCGAAATACTATGAGAAACAACAAAAAAAACACACAATAAAGTTGCCCATCCATCTATCCGTTTTGTCCTCACTAGGGTCCTATTTCTTCGAGGAGAACAATTAGTCTGCGGTATGTGGGTGCTAAGCTAATGCTAAGAGCGAAGTCTGCTTTGCAGGTGGCTGCAGTGTCGGGCCAATAAAACCGGCCTGTTAGTCTGGACCCGAAGCATCTGCAAGGGTCCTTACAGAATGGCAACATGCTGGGTTCAAACAGTACAGCCACAGACAAAAAAAAAGGCTGGCTGGTAGGCACCACGGGACACGGGTGGTTCTGGTAGACTGTTGTATTCTTTTTTTCTTTGAGTTTTTGTGTACTGTAAATGCCATAGTCGGAGACCCTACTGCCAAGGCTTTATGATACTCCACATAAACAATGAATGTATTATAAGTAATATAGATTTGTTTTTTTCTTACATATACACTGATTGTTCACCTATACAATCTGTCACACAGGGATTAATTTAACAATATGCTTATTATTGTACTTGGATATATACAGTGCACTGCATGACACTGAGTGCTGACTGTACTATTTTTTTTAAAGGTTAGCAAAATATTAAGACACTTATTTGTCAATATTGTGATGTGTTTACTTTTAAACCACTGTCATAACTACAAATCCACACTAAAGGTAAATTCTGATTTTCCACAATAATTAATAATAGACAGCAAAATCCTATTAAAAACATGAAGGATGATAAGTACTGTATCTATTAAATACCATTTAAGGAATGTAGTACTAATAAAAAAAATGTGTGATGTGTTGGTTGAAATGATTTCTGGCCTCTGTAAGACAAAACATTTGTACTGCATACACATGTAATATTCATCAATAATTTGCTTAATAATAACTATAGGGAACAGGTGATGTACTTATTATAAGCGATTTCAGGGTCCAAGATTGATATAGCAGCTATAAAAAAAGCAAAAGCAAAATAAGTCAGTCATAATAAGTGTCTGCAGCGATGCATCTTTGAATGAACTAACCTTCAGTTCTCCTGATGCTACTTTGAAGACCAGCTCAACCACAGAACCAACTGCCAAGCGAGCTGCGCTGGATGAATGGACATCATTCCAGATGGTGTCACTGTCCACCTGCCAACAAAAACACACGCGTGCCAATGAGAAAAGATTTCTGTGTCTATTTTGTAATGCCTTAACCCTAGTTACCTTGGTGGTGAAAGAACCTTGCCCCCCTCATGCTAAGGGGCAGGCGCACCTCCCTAACTGACTACTCTGTTCAAAGGGTTAAATCGCCCCTGTTGAGTTGAGGAACGAGACGCAGGTTTTCACCGCCTTAGTATCGCAGAAGTGGCCCTGGATCATGCATGACCATTGTAACCGCTTGCGTTTGGTCGCACATGACACCGGACCTTCTGCTTTTACAACTGCTTCCCCTCTTAAATGATTTGTTTGCTCTTGGAAAGGACCTGGGATATTTATTTTACCTATCTGCTAGTGACCTGTAGTAACACTAAAAAGTACCAGAATAACCTTAAAGAAATTTTTTCTGTACCACACTGCTTACTCTTTTATATCACAGAAAATACTGAGTGACTCTCAGTGATGGTTGCAGTAGGTGGCAGGTTATATTGGGACAGATCAGCAAGGGCATACAAGGGGAATATCCTTAAACAACTTTCATTCATTCATTTTCTGTACCGCTTATCCTCATTAGGGTCACGGGGATGCTGGAGCCTATCCCAGCAGACTTTGGACGAGAGGCGGGGTACACCCTGGACTGGTCGCCAGTCAATCGCAGGGCACATATAGACAAACAACCATTCACACTCACATTCATACCTATGGACAATTTTAGAGTCGCCAATTAACCTAACATGCATGTTTTTGGAATGTGGGAGGAAACCGGAGTACTCGGAGAAAACCCACACACGCACGGGGAGAACATGCAAACTCCACACAGAGATGCCCAACGGAGATTTGAACCCAGGTCTTCCAGATCTCCTGACTGTGTGGCCAATGTGCTAACCAATCAGCCACCGTGCGGCCCCTTAAACAACTTAAAAGACTAATTAAGAATTATCTGATGTTTGTGGTTCTTCAGTGTTTTGGGAATTGTAAAACTAGAAGCTTGATTGTCCTGATTTATTTCTATCAAGTTTTCATGCAAACAAAGACAAGCAGTTGTATTTGTGGCATCTGAGGACTGCCAATTGTATGATCCAAATTTCTAAATTCTAGTTGACAGTATGAAAACAAAGGAAACCCAAATGTATTTAATCAATTCCCAAGGTGAAAGCTACATTAAGAAAAAAAAAAATATATATATAGTTAAATACTATCATACCTAGAAACTGTATATGAGGAAATAAGAGCCCAATAAAAACTGAAACAAACAACCTGAGAAATTGTTTTGTTTTCCAACAGCCCAGTTTTCATATGATTGACTTTATTTTTATACATTGTCTCAGTTTCTGTACAATATTAGATACATAGATACATGCTTCCAAGAGAAATCCATAAATGTCATAATAAACGTAATCACTTAATCAAAAAATAAAACATGGGGAAGACAAGACAGGGGAGATAAGAAAAGAAAACTAAGAAAATAGAATCCAATCCATATAAAACCTGTTGTGCTTAAATCCAATGCTTTACTTCCTAGTATCGATTCAATCGGTATGATTACCTTTGAAACAATGTTATATCAATATACAGTATGTCCTCTGCAATGGCAATTTGGTGAACACAGATTTATGTAGTTGGATCATAGGAATATAAATTGATACATTGATCTAGTGAATGAATCGTTACACCCCTAATAATTAGGTAAAAAGTTCAGTCCTGTTTGTGTTTTTATCACTAACCCCTCTGTTGTGCTCAAAAGCCACAAGCGGTGGAGTCGGAATGATCTTCTCTGTCTATCAATTGAAAGGACAGTGATAGTAATCTGCCACTGAAACTGATCATCTGTCAGGTATTCAATGCTGGGTGTCCATGATGGAAAGGAGCCTCTTTAGTGTATGTGCTCTGCCACAGATGGCAGGCTGTCCTGCTCAGTGCCGATATCACAGCCTGCCTTCCTCATCAGTTTGTCCAGGCATGTGACGTCCTTCTTCTTCATGCTCTGTCCAGTTTAGCGAGAGATCTGTAGAGCAAGATGATGGCGTCCATAACTCCCACTTTCTCCCGGTATGCAAAGGGTCGAGTGCAGGTAGTGTCTGTGGCATTAGGCAATAGAGCAGGGTGAGACGGAGGAGAGGTGTCCCCTTCCATGCTGGTGACTTGTGTGGGGGCTGCTGTGTGTGGCATATATTTCATATATCATATATATGCAGACTCTGCATCGGTCCGTTGTGGTGAAGAGAGAGCTGAGCTAAAAGGCAAAGCTCTCAGTTTACCGGTCAACCGGTCTTGAAAGGACAAGATTGTGGAGTTTTCTCCGCATGGTGGCTGGTCTGTCCCTTAGAGATTCGGTGAGAAGAACTATCATTCGGGAGAGACTCGGGGTAAAACTGCGGCTCCTCCACATTGAAAGGCCTCCATGGGGAGGTGATCAGGGCACGTCCAAACGGTTGGTGGCCTCGGGGAAGACCCAGGACACGTTGGAGAGACTATGTCTCTGTACTGGCCTGGGAATGCCTAGGGATCCGCAGGGGGGAGCTGGACGTAGTAGCCGGGGAGAGAGAAGTCTGGGCTTCCCTGCTTAGGCAGCTGCCCCCGCAACCCGACCTCGAAAATGGATAGATGGATGGATAATAACAAAAACCGAGGTACCATGGTATTTAATTCATGAATTAACATCGGCAGGTTATGATACTATACCACCTAGCACTTTGGCACTTAAGCGCTCAAGTACTTTTAACACTTTAGCACTTTCTCTCCCCAAACACTATCAGGTGCACATGATTTATGACAGTTGTTACAGTTTTTATTCATTCATTCTTCTCTTCCTTTATGTCAAAAGTTGTTGTTACTGTAATGAACACGAACCTGCCCTAATGGACTAAAGATGGGAATTAACCACTGGCTGGAACCTTGCAATCTGGCTCATCAAAATGTTGATTAATACATACACTACACTAATACACACTAATATATAAACTACAAATACGAAGGTACATAAATATTAACCTTTGCATCCACTTGTGCCATCCAACATTTTCGTTTGGTGGTGTGCTGTGAGATTTTTTGAATGCAAAAAAATGTGCTCAATAAACACACTGAAACACTGAACTAATACATTGCACATGGTGACATAAAATGTTACAATCAGGAGCAGGTACTTTTTTTAACATTTATTTGACTTACTGGCAGGAAAGCACATTCTTTTATGCATTTGCCGAGAATGCGCCCCCTTGACACCCCCCCCCCTCCATGGATTGTGGGGCCCTACACACAGTGCGTGTTCTGCATGTAGGGAGGGGCGGGCCTGTGTGTAACAGTTTCACTGACTGAGTCTGAAAAAGGCTGAAGGCCGGACCCTCAACCCCAATCACAACACCATAACACTTATACACCACATAGCCTTGACAGATTGTATACAGAGTGATGTACATGATAATATACACAGCCTCCATCAGGCGGGGCAGATAAACACAGTGAAGAGAAGCTGGCAGAGGAAAAGAAGAATGTGGCGGTATGTGTGTCATTGTGTTTGGACTGCGCACATGTGCCGTTGTTGATGCCAGGGTTCTGTTGGGGCTTTCAGAAGTAAACTCAAGGTCCTTTATTTTAAATACGAGAACTGTCGCATGCCAGCCTTGTTGGTCTATCAGCAGCCGACCTTTGTATATTTTAAAATATTTAACTAGCAGAGAGCCAGGTTACACGTCACTTTCAGTTAGTCCATTTAGGAAAAGATGCGATAGCTTTGTTTCTGTCTCTCACCCCTGTGGTTCGTGTTACCTGCCTCCAGAGATACAGCAGACAAGGGCACCATTGCACCTTGACATTTATCTGCTCGGGATTGGCAGTGGTGTTGGAAGCAGTCGTTGCTGTCATGATGGGAACATTACTCTTGTTAAGTCACTTCACTGTCTCTTTATCTCAACCCCAACTGGTTGAGACAGTTAGCCACCCCACAGAGCTTGGGTTCTATTGGAGGTTTTTTCCTTAGAAGGAGTTCTTCCTTGATTTGTCGCTTGGTCATGAGGGGTTCCCTTTTAATGGATGAGGAGCATGGTTCCAGACCTACTCCACGTCTAAAGTGCCTTTAAATAATTTGTGTTGACTATTGGCTCAGGATAAATAAAAATGGACTTGACTTGACTTCTTGAGTGTTTTGTTTCAATTAATTGAGTGATCGGTTATGCCTTGGACCAGGGGTGTCCAAACCTTTTCTACGGAGGGCCACATATTGAAAAATAAGACAATGCAATGGTCACTTTGATATTTTGTACAAGAATAATCTGCATCTCAGCATTGTGATATAGTTGAAAAAGTGTATTATTTACCCAAGTTTGCTGCATGCTGGTTTTTTGTTTCTTTGTTTGTTTTCCAGAAAATTCCACATTCTTCTTAAATAATATTTGTAAATTTTCTTTGCACAATTGTCTGACTTTATTCTATAATAAACTCTTTCTACAACCTACTTTTTCAAAAAATCCTCCAAACCTTTTTTTTTGTTACATAATATTACAATTTCAAATTTTTCTCTCTCTTTATTAATTTTGTATTTAATATTTCAACTCTATGCTATTCATTTTCATTCATGCTATTTATTCCATACATTTTCTATACTGCTTATCCTCATTAGGGTCGCGGGTATGCTGGAGCCTATCCCAGCTGGCTTTGTGTGGGAGGCAGGGTACACCCTGGACTAGTCGCCAGTCAATTGCAGTGCACATATAGACAAACAAACATTCACACTCACATTCATACCTATGGACAATTTAGAGTGGCCAATTAACCTAACATGCATGTTTTTGGAATGTGGGAGGAAACCGAAGTACGCGGAGAAAACCAACACCGCCCGCGGAGAACATGCAATCTCCACACAGAGATGCCCAACGGAGATTCAAACCCTGACATGCGGCCCCTCAACTCTATGTTATTATATAATTATTTTCTCATAATATTACAAGTTTTTTCTCGTAATATTTCAACTTTTTTCTTGTTAGAATGTGATATTTTTCACCTAATATTTTATAAACTATGTAGACTTTATTCCCATAAAATTGGACAGCAACATGCTTTTATTGCAGGTTTCAATTATCTCACAACACACACAATAATGCCTACACTTCCCCATTAAAGTCAGTAGTAGAAAAAACGCAGTTGTGCTGGGAGGATGAATAAGAAGGAAGTCGTGTCAGTTACCTGTGATAAATAACTGATTCTGAAACAAAGATGAATGTATTCTATTGCATATTTAGTCAATGAAATGTACAGACAACAGTGAATATTTCACCCCTTTTTTTTAGGGCAAGCTCAGCTTCCCTTGCAGTCTTAGAACAATCGCCACTGCTATAGAGGTGTTATTTCATGTCTAGAGGGTTCTAAAATGTAAAAAATATATATATTTAGCAGGTTTTACACAGGTTTTCTATGCCCCAGCTACGAAAATCTTCCATTTATAAATAGGTAATGCTACTTTTTGGTAATTCACTTAATACGGTCTGGTCTTGAACCAATTAACAGTGGTAAACAAGGATTACTGTATATTGTTTTGCTTAAAACACAAAGACAATGCGTTTGCTTTCATTAATGTCTAAAGAATGCTTCATCACAGGAAGAGGTCAAGGCAGGAGAAACCAAAGAGGAAAAGACACATAAGCAGCACATGCAGGGGTGCCAAACTTGTGCCACGGAGGGCCGAGACACTGAAGGTTTTCTTTCACTAAAGCAGATGATTTTAATGATCAACACCTCCTTCAATATGAGGGAAGGAGCTCATCAATTAAAATCACCTGCTGGAGGAAGCAGCGCAGTGACTCGGCCCTCACTGGCACGAGTTTGACACACGTGATGTAGATTATATGCAGATCACATGGGTACATATGAAACTGACTTGCATTCAAATCAGATTGTTGAGTACCAACAGTACGAAAAGACTATTCGGACACAATTGGTGTTATTTACACAAGTTCGTGTTTTTTGTATCAGGTACAAAAAATGTGGGTGCGTGTTGCATGATGGAATGATGGTTCTCCACAGGTTGACAGCCTAATTTCAGCCCCCTTCCTCTGTAAGCGAGCACATGCATTTTGTATGCATGGTGTGACAGGAAGACAACAATTTTGCTCCATTTGCCATTATAAAGAGCAGAACTGAGCTCTGGCTCTTCTTGTTCCCACCAAAGCAGCCATAAAGTCCAATAGAAGGGAGGGGTGAAGGTTAGGATATAGGGGCTGAAGGTAGAAGACAGGTAGAAGCTTTTACATAGAAAGTCCTTTAAACTTCAAATAATACATCAAACCGCTGCTAAAGTAACATATCCACAAGACATACACACAACTATGCTAATGGGAACACAAAAACACACACACACACATGCACACACACACCTCGTGTGCAGAAAACATCTGGTTACAATTACAAATACAGCGGAAAGGCAAGCAACAGCTTTTGTTGCCGCTGGTGCTTGAGGGGCGGTGTTTGTGTGTGTGCGTGCGAGTGTGGTAAGATTGTGTGCGACTGTTTGGTGGAACAAGAACAAATGGAATTATTATTCAGGCAGGGGACACAGTGAGTGGGTGCGGAACAGCAACTAAGTTTATTTGTGAACAAAAAAAATGCAGAGCAGAGCCGGTTGGGTATTGTATTGGTTAATGAGATGCTGTAAAAACATAGTTTTCCACTGAAAACACTGGTGTGACTAATGATAATTGACTTGTATTGCCAGACAGACTAACACACTTAATTATGTAGTGCATCTTACTAAACGGACAGAAAAACAATGACTTACCCCAATGCCTCCGCACGGTAACCTCACAAACATAGGACTGGCAGAACCTGACAAGGAACCACAAAAGGCAAAAGGGATTTAAAAAACAACCATGGTGCAAAAAAAAAGTTAATCAGATGAACATCTCTCTGGTTTTACATGCCGCTCATGGTTGCATGACCCCTAAAACTCTCTATTTGACTTTCTGACTTGATCCAGCCGTAAAAGTATACAAGGCCACTCCTTAATTGGGAAAGTCGAAGAGAGGAGGGGTAAAGGGGGGACATCGATGATGACTTTTGGAGACTTGCAATTTTAAAGTGATCAGTTTCATCAGAGTTGATTTATACGGCCATAACCGCCAGGGGGGGCCACATGGGCAGAATGGCCCTGACACCTCAAGTCAATTTGGATCAGGCACTTTTTATATTTTCAGTACAATCGTACAAGCGCCATTTCACACTTCAACTTTTGTGGCTTCACTCTATCAAAATTTTCAAATATTTGTAGCTCATTGCTGTTTCATGATTGATCGGTTCCTGTTATTATTTTTTAAAGCATATTTAAGCCAATTGAATGTATTTTTGGCCTAAATTAAGTATTTATAAGCATAAAAATGTGTAAAATAAAGCAAAATTGAAACTTAAGGCATTAGATCAGTAAAGTACATTGATGAGACAATAGTCACTGCAGAAAGTAGAGGTTAAAAAAGGAGTCTATATTACACCTTATTTACTTATGTTTTATTTCCCTGCCATTGGAGTCACCTGGAGTCGGCTGGGATAAGCTCCAGCATACCCCGGTGAGGAACGGCGGCGCAGAAAACGGATGGATGGAGGGATGAATGTTTCATTTTCTTTGTCTACTGTATTGGGTAATATGAGTGTAAAGGTAACAACAAATTTGCTTATTTCATGTCCAGAGGTTTCTAATAAAGTTAAAAATCATAATTAGATTGTTGAAACCTGATTTATTGATGCTCTAACTACAAAAGTATTCAAGTTATAATTAAGGAATCCAACTTCACTCATCTCGCTTGGGTCTGGAACCAATTAACCACAACAAATCAGGAAACTCTTGGTCACCCACCTCAAATGGAAGCTAAGATGATCATTTGGCTTGGGCCTACAAAGTAAGTGTTTATCCACATCCACCATCCCAACCCCGCAGGGACTTTAATCATGATACATCTCTAACCAACACCTGAGTATTGAAGGTTAAAAAAAATAGACAAAACAGTAGATATAAAACTGGACTCCCTTTCTTTTGTGAAAAATTTAATACACCAATGTATTACGTACAGTCCAGCTTCTGCCGCAGGGGGTTGGTTCCATACAGCAGAACATGGGGTTCAGAGTGGACTGTCTGTAGTTCCTCCAATGTGGCTTTCCTCCCCCGGATATACTGGACACATAAAGACAGTTAGAAAAATAAACAACATATTATCTGTCCATCCAACCGTCCACCCAGTATGTTTTCAGAATTGTAGGAGGATATTACTAAGTATCCATCAACGAGTAACCTTTATTAGAAAATTTGATGTCAAACCATCCATCCATCCATTTTCCATGCTGCTTATACCCTGCTGATCGCGGTTATGCTGGAGCCTATCCCAGCTGACTTTGGCCGGTAGGCGGGATCACACCCTGGACTGGTTGCAGGGCAGAGAAACAACCATACTCACTCGCATTCATACCTATGGGCAATTTAGAGTCGGCAATTAACCTAACATGCATGTTTTTGGAATGTGGGAGGAAACCGGAGTACCCGGAGAAAACCCACGCACGCCACGCACAGGGAGAACATGCAAACTCCACACAGAGATGCCCAAGAGGTCAAACCAATGTTCAACGATATAGTAACTAGTATAAGACTGCCCCCTATTGGTAAAACCACCACTTTGCTCACTGGATTTAAACTCTAAATTATTGGTATTAAAAAAAAATCATAAAGTAAAAAAACAAAATGAAAATTATTAAGAAATATTACCAGTTACAGGTATTATTCATAACATTTTCTGCAAAATAATACATTAATAAGGAATGTACCTAACATTGAAGTTTTTAAATGAGAGTTGAACAATTCAGGTCTTTTATTTTGTGTAATGTACAACACCAGTCAAAAGTTTGGATGGACTTTCTCGTGGTGTAAAATAAAAAAAAAATTGATAGGTAAAGTACCTATTCTAATTTCTGTCTCTGCCAGCAATACTAAATCCATGCAGGCCACCTCTCTGAACTGTGGTCTTACCTCACAGTGTCCCCTCAGGCCTGTTTCCTGCAGGCGGGACCAGATGCTCTGGATGCGACCCGCATGCTCTGGATGAGTGTTTGTGTTACCGCACATACACTGATGCTTTTGCATCAAGGAGTCATACACCAGACCTGAGCAATAAACACATGCACACAGAAACCTATAGTCTGCAGAACTTTTCTTTTAAATTTATATAGGGAATATTGGGAAATTGAAATCTGTACATTACACTGTGAATGTGTGTGTTGGGGGGTGGATAGTTTAGTTTTTCCCTTTCAACAGACCTGTAGTAAAACGTGGCTTGGCTGCTGGCTCCTGCACCATCATGGGGAAGGATGAGGAGGAGGCTGGAGATGACTGTGCGCGAGAGAGGGGGCGGTGGCCTGCAAAGCTCACTGACAATCCTGCTGCTTCCATTGAGGCCCGGTAGCTCCTCAACTGATGGATCCGCTGCTGCTCCAACAGCAGAGCCTGCTGCTTAGACACACACAAACACAATGTTAACATGTGGGCCTGTACCAACTGTTTCTTGCCTTAAGATGGCGCCAGATTCACAGATTCAAGTAGCAGCGACAGATTGTTTTCTGTTGCATATGGTTCAAAGGCACACTAGTGTATAGATGTGTGTGTGTGTGTGTGTGTGTGTGTGCGTATATATATTGCATTTTGGAGTACTCCTTCAACCCCATGAGTGAATGTATCAGTCTCACTAAGCAATTGTGTTTTTCTCTACCGATGGGTGTGTCTACTCACACTATGGGCGCCGTGGTGACAGTGAGAGGAGTGTCTCATTGAATTTGGCTGAGGGCAGCGGGGATGGGCTGGACTAGACAGTTGAGGACTGAACGTCCCGACTACACTGTAGGAGTGCGAGTGTAATGATTGTAACAATAATAAGATATTTTGATCCAGAGCAAATATAGCAAAGTCACAATAATCTGTTTGCACAGTCAGCTGTTTTAGTATTTCAATGAATGCTTGTGAGGATGTCCACCTGGTTTGAAAACTGCAGAATACGAACAGTGGAACCCGTTTAGGTCGACATTCGCGACATAAGTGGTGGTCGACGTAAGCAAAAACAGTAAATGCTTGCCCGTTGGTGATTTCACGTGAGATGTAAGTATTTTTGAACCTAAGGCAGTTTGCTAACATTGTTGTTCCCCATTTGTACAAAAAACATCACATTTTAGTAGTTGTGGAACGAGGGAGGAAATAACAGCTGAGAAGTCTACTGTTAAAGAAAAACGTCCAATGCCAAAGCTTTGAAAGTAGTCGGCAGCTGCTTTCCCGTTGGCCTCCTTTGTTTGTTTTTGACATTTTAAAAAACCTGTCTTTTAAAAACATGCACGCAATAATAATGACTTTAACATTACTTGAACACATGTCGACGTAAATGGACCAATACTTAGCCCAAAGGGGCACCATCTCCAAGAGACAGATTTGAACATAATTATCAGCAGGAAAAAAAACATAACAATATGAAGCGTTGTTGGTCAACGTAGAAGGGTTGTTGACATAAACGCAGTCAACTTAAACAAGGACTAAGACTGGGATACTGCAAATAAAATGAAGAACAGGTAAATAGGGTAGGGTGAGAGCGTGATGGTTTATTGTCCATCTGTCACTGCTCCCGCTGACTTGTTTTTGAAATCCTTCCAGCTTTTAGGAGTACAAAACATTTTCCCCAGTGCTTTAAAAGCAAATGTGTTACATAACAAGGCAGAGTTAGTTAGATGGGATTTGTTGGGATACTTTGAAAAGCCGAATGAACTGCATTTCAACTCCCATCATACAATATGCTCTTTATCCCAATGTCTCTCAATGTGTCTCTCCACACTTTGTGCTTACCTGTCGGAACAGGAGCTCCTGTTCAGCTTGCCTCTCCCTCTGCTCCCTCTCCTCTTGCTCTTGAGGGTCAAGAGGCTCCTGCTTAATGGTCAAAGAGGAAGATAAGGAGGAGGAGGATGGAAGACATTGGTGCTCCCTGAGTTCTTCTTCTGTCTCCTCCGGGTGGCTCTGGTGCTGCCTGGATGACACGGATGTAGTTGAGCTGACAGCTAAGCCTTGATCACCAGGTTTAGACATCATCTATGTGAGGAAAATGCAAAAGAATAATTTTGATTATCTACTAAATTATGAATCTAGTAGTGTTTGAAGAATGAAAAATGAAGTATAATCAATTATTACTGCAAAGGAGTGATGGCATTACAGAAGCTTTAGTGTTTACTGGAAACCTAAATTATTTTTGATATGTACAGTCTTAGGAATAGTACAAGTGACAGACAAAAGTGTAGTGTAAGGGGACTCTTACAGTAGCAATTTCCCCCTGCTGATGACGTGTTTACGCTCAAGAAGACAAAAACATATTCTTTATTCACTGTCTTCAGAGTAATGCTAAATCAAAAAAACCTTAGACCAGGGGTGTACGAACTTTTTCCAGCAGGGGCCACATACGAAAAAATGTAAGGATGAGGGGCCACCTTGATATTTCGCAAAGCAACACATGTTGATATGAACTTAGGTCTTTGCTGTTTTCCCCCACATTGTTGCTGTTGTTTTTTTTAAATATATTTTAACTTTCTTCTTAAATATCCATTTTCTACGGCGTATCCTCAGTAGGGTTGCAGGGGTATGCTGGAGATTATCCCATCTGACTTTGGGCGAGAGGCAAATTACACTGTCGCCAGTCACACCGCATATATAGACAAACAACCATTCACCCTCACATTTATACCTATGGACAATTCAGTTGCCAATTAATCTAATATGCATATGTCTGGAATGTGGGAGGAAGCCGGAGTACCCACGCAAGCAGGGGGAGAACATGCAAACTCCACACAGAGATGCTCAACTGATATTTAAACGTAGATTATTCCAGATTTCTTGACTGTTCAGTCCACACTAGGCCACCTATTGTGTTTTTTCCCAACTTTTGTTCTTGTAAATTTTCTTCTCATAATTATGACTTAGTTGCAATAATCTTCTTTTTCTTTTGGCTTATCCCTGCTTATTCTTTCAGAGGTCATAATATTTTTATTTTTTTATTGTAACATTCTAACTTTTTCTGCAACCTAATATGCCAAGAATTACAACTTGATTTTGTTTTGTTACCAACCATCCATCCATCGTTCCTCTACCCCTTATCCGCCTAAGCAGGGAAGCTCAGACTTCCCTCTACGTGGCTACTTCCTCCAACTGCTCTCGGCAGATCCCTAGGCATCCCAAGGCCAATTGAGAGACATAGTCTCTTCTATGTGTTTTGGGTCTTCCTTGAGGTCTACTACCGGTCTGAAGTGCCCTGAACACCTCCCCTGGGAGGAGTCCAGGAGGAATCCTTACCATTGAGAACATTGCCTTTCGGGTCAGCTCCATCTTCACCACAATGAACCGATGCAGAGTCCGCATCACTGCTGATGCCCCACCAATCCGCCTGTCGATCTCGCGTTTCATCCTTCCCTCACTTGTGAACAAGACAAGAGGTACTTAAACTCCTGCACTTGAGGCAGGATCTCATCCTCAATCCGGATATGGCACTACACCCTTTTCTGGGAGAGAACCATAGAGTCAGACTTGGAGATGCTGACTCTCATTCCAGATGCTCCACACTCAGCTGCAAACCAATGCAGTGAGAATTGAAGATCACGGCCTGATGAAGCCAGCAGGAGCACATCATCTGCAAATAGCATAAGCCTAATCCTGCAGCCACCAAACCCGAGCCACATAAACGTTCTGGCCGCTCCTTGAAATTCTGTCCATAAAAGTAATAAACAGAATTGGTGAGAAAGGGAAAACCAAAGAATCCAACCCTCACTGAAAACTAATTCAACTTATTTGCGGCAATGCGGACCAAGCTCTGACACCGGTCAGACAGAGAGCAAACCACCCAAATTAGATCGTTCGGTACCCCATACTCCCGGAGTACTCCCCACAGGATTCCTCAAGGAACACGGTCGAATGCCTTCTCCAAGTCCAAAAAACACATGTAGACTGGTTGGCAAACTCAACATGGTTTGATGGTTGGGCAAACTCCCATGCAGTTGCTCCACAGTATCTAGACCAGGACAAAAACCACACTACTCCTCCTACTATCTGGCTGATCCTCCTCTGCTGAACCCCTGAAAAGACCTTACCAGGAAGGGGATCCCATGAGAGTTGGAACACACCCTCCGGTCTCTCTTTATAAAAAGGGGGACCACAACCCCAATCCAGAGGCACTGACCACACGATGCTGCAGAGTCACGTCAACCACGACACACTTACAGCATCCAGGGCCTTAAGGAACTCCAGGCGCATCTCATCCCCCTGGGCCTTGCCACCAAAGAGCTTTTTGACAACTTCGGCAAACTCAGCCCCAGAGATAGGAGAGCCCACCATGGAGTCCCCATGTACTGATTCCTCACTGGAGGACATGTCATTGAGATTGAGGAGGTCTTCGAAGTATTCTTTCAACAATCCACAACATCTTGAGTCAAGGTCAGCACCACACCATCCTCCACCATGCACGGTGTTCACAGTGTACTACCAGAGATGCTGAATAGTGGTACAGCATCTCTTCTAAGTCGTTCTGCATGGCTTCCTTAAACTCCTCCCACTTTACCTGCCAGTACCCGTCAGCTACCTATGAAATCCCATGGGCCGAAAAGGCCCGATAGGACTCCTTCTTCAGCTTAGCGGCCTCCGTCACTGCTGATGTCCAACAGATGGGTTCTGCAATTACGAGCACTGACAACCTTAAGGCCACAGCTTCGATCAGCTGCCTCGTCAATGGAGGCACGAAACATAGCTCACTCGGATACACTGTCCACTGCCTCCCTCAAAGTTTGAAGCTCTATCAGAAGCAGAAGTTGAAACTCTTTCAAATGAGGGACTATGCCAGCTGTTCCCAGAAGATTCTCATACTATGTTTGGGCCCCACCCCACTTGTCCAAAGAACTTGTTTGCTTGAAAAAGTCCTAACTTGGGCCTGCCTGGTCTGGAGCCAACTCATCACTAGGTGATGATTGGGTGACAGCTCTGCCCCTCTTCACCCGAGTGTCCAAAACATATGGCCGCAAGACCGACAATACGACTTCGAGTTCAATCATCAAACTGCGGCCCACGGTGTCTTGGTGCCAAGTGCACGCGGACACTCTTATGCGTGAACATGGTGTTCATTATGGACAATCTGTGATGAACAGAGAAGTCCAATTACAAAGCACCAATCGTTTTCAGATCAAGGGTGCTGTTCCTCCCAATACTGCCTTTCCAGCTCTCACAGTCGCTGCTAACGTGAGCATTGAAGTCTCCCAGGATATCCCCCGAGGGAGCACTTCCCGTTACTCCAGGGACTCCAAAAAGTGTGGGTATTCTGAACTGCTGTTTGGCGTATAAGCATAAACA
Organism: Oostethus manadensis; assembly: GCA_024372805.1. Taxonomy (NCBI): domain Eukaryota; kingdom Metazoa; phylum Chordata; class Actinopteri; order Syngnathiformes; family Syngnathidae; genus Oostethus; species Oostethus manadensis. The sequence continues at coordinate 718,650 of QODF01000169.1, read as the reverse complement.
ACAGTAATAACCCCTCACCCCACCCGTAGGTGGAAGGCAACTACCCTCTCGTTCTACGGGTTAATCCCCAACATACAAGGATTGCCAATCGTTCTCATTAGAATAGGACTTTTTTATCTTAATATTTTGACTTTATGCTTATAAAATTACGGAGTTTTCAATTTTTTGCTGTTGTTGTTTTGCTTTTTTAAGTTTTTTTGTTAAATTATATTTGCCATATAGGTGCCGTGGTTCGAAAAAAAGAGCCGTGGCCCACAAATGTTCACCTGGGCTGCACTGTGGACACCCTTACACCATCAGTGGCTTTTCCACTATACTTTACGTACAGTACTATGGCCACTCCATCCTGAAGGAACCTCAAGAAATTGACTATAAAACGCACACCATGCCACACCAGCACGACGGGGTCTTTGAAAATCTTCTTAAAAACTAAATAGCTGTCTGGTTGCTTCCATGACAAACTGTGAGAAATATTTCATACTACTCAAATACTTACTAAGACTTAATACTTGCTTAAAAATTTTGAATAGTTTATGAACAACAGAACACCCCACTTGTCCAAAGAACTTGTTTGCTTGAAAAAGTCCTAACTTAATCCCTGTACACTAGTCTAAATTAAGCAAGGGTAACTTGTCCGGGCCTGTCAGAAAGGACACGGAAAAACCCTTAGCAAATGATCAGAGGGATTTAAAAAACACAGGAATAAGAGAAAAGGGTTTATTTTTTAAGATTCTAGGTGGGATTGAGGTCTCTGTCCCTGTCACTGAAAACCTTGTGTAGATCAGAATTGGACTAAATCAATGTTTATGCATGAAAGACATACACACACACACACGCACACACACAAAGACGCACACACTTGGCTGGCATATTGCCCAGGGAACAGTTCATTGACGTCAGAGAGCAGGCTCTTGCCTCATCCTAGTCCCTCTTTTCCAAACAAACTCAAAACAGCCATTCAGTCCTGCTACATTGGTTCTCGCTCATCCTCGCTACCTCTGTCTTCTCTCTCTGCTGTCTCTTCCAACCACCAATATACCACAGGCAATAGTGGTGGCTGCTAGAATGGTGACACTAAATGATGCAGTTAAACCACAGCAAGAGTGGGAAGTCTCGTGCAACTGTTAGTCTGACTGTCATTTGCACAACTCCACAAGAACATTAAAGTGTGAATGCAGGTGTACAAGAACTTGATTCTCATTTAACTCTTTCAAGCATATACCGTTTAAACTTGAAGCAGCGACCCCTGTCAATTGACACATGGTATTCACTGGTTGTTATATAAAATTATAGAACTAGTGGGGAAACAATAAAATAAACTGGAACATCGGTGATTGTCATTAATCTGTTGCAAAAAGCCGGACAAACACCAAGTCAATTGTTCCTCTTAGATATAATGTAAATCCAGTGAATTTGTTACTGACAGCTATGAATATCAAAACACAACATATTTATTAGAGGATAATTATAGTTTTACATGCAAAAAACAAACTTTAAAGAGTGGACGGCTGTATACTTGCTAACTTAAACTTTGTTGTAAACTTCAGCAACAGTTACATCATTATTATGCACACTGGCTTGGCTCATTTCCCATTATGAGTCTCAGTTAAACCATTTCCCCTGAAAACTGTGTTAACTAGGAACCCTATTGTAACAGACGCTACCTTTAACCTTTACTTTGAGTTATGTGTTGAATTTAATAGTGTTCCTCACCTTCTTTATCTGGCTCTGGCAACTTTTTCTGTAGCTGTCCTAAATAAAATAAAAAACAGATTCCTCTAACACTCACTAACACTAGGCTGGAGCCTATCCTAGCTGACTTTGGGCGGGAGGCGGGGTACACCCTGGACTGGTTGGAAAACGTAAATGATTATTTCAATTAATTAGGTTTTCTGCTTGAGGGTTGTTTGGACAGTATAAAAGCAAAGCGAGTCAGTTTTTAACAATACAAGTTCAAGAAGCCAACAAGTAATTCAGTTACCCTTCCCAACACACACAAACACACACTCCCACACAAATCCTGTCTCTCTCTGCATGAGTCATTATATGATCCAACGCTCATTGACACTCCGCACATACAGTATATGCTCCTCATCAAAATCTTAAGAATAGTAAAAGGCAATATTTACATTTTGCACAATTTGATCCTAAGTAAGCACACCAAAATCAATGTTTGACGTGATTCACAATAATGGCACTCATTACTGAATCCTTTTTTTAACATTTTATTTTTTTTAGGGTGGTTTTAAGATTTTTTGAGGTATGGTCAGCTGACGAAACAGCATGACAGTTCTTCTTTTTGTATTTTAAAGCTCTTCTTACAAATTCCTTAAGAACCAACAGTGCAAACTGTAAATATCTGCAATTTCTCAACTGTTCTTAAAATTTTGATCAGGAGTGTACATATCCACACCACCAAACACGCCCACGATGATTACTGTGAGTCACATTTCCTGGAAGACCATACACAGAGGCAGCTTCTCTGAGAGCACAGTTGCCACGGTGACAAAGAGAACACATACAAGACATGCTAGGATACATTTCGATTGCAGGGTTGAACCATTCTGCTCTTGAAGGAAAGACAGCACTCACAGACATTCAGATTTGAACATCACTAACTTAGAACCGGTTCTAAAACCTAATGTAAGTCCATTCAAATTTTACAGGGTGTGTCTGTAGATATTTGGTCTCCAATGTTGGATGAGAGTGCCCAGCTCATATAGCAGCATGATAACACATGGCCTCATGTTTGCAAGGATCCTGGATGCTGAAAACACCCTTGGCAAAAAAGTGCTCACTAACATATACAGCATATAATAATACACACACACACATCGGTATATACGCGCGCGTGTGTATATATTTATGTAATATATATGTTGTTCATCTGTCAATTCGACGAGGACCATCTACTCATCCTGTGATCGGGGTTGGTGAGTGCGCAGATGGCTTGTGAGGCCAAGCTGCACGCGGAAGGTTCTTTGGCAGGTTGGACAGGAAATGGTGGCTGTATCTGAGGATGTGCTGGCGCTTGCCTTCCTTGCCTGCCTCCGTTTCTCAGCAGCTGCGATCCTGTTGGATTCACTGGACTTTACACCTCAGAGGATAGTTGCCCGCCATCCAACCCTGTCCATGGCTGTCTGCTCCCATGATGTGTAGTCTATACCAAAACACTTCAGGGAAGCCTTCAATGTGTCCTCGTAGTGCTTCCTCTGACCTCCTTGGGAGCGTTTGCCAAGTTGCAGTTTATTGAAGAAAAGTTTCTTTGGTAGCCGGTGATCTGGCATGCAAACCACATGTCCTGCCCTTCTAAGATGCGACTGAATCAGGACAGTGTAGATGCCAGGCAGGCCGGCTTGAGTCAGCACCTCTGTGTCAGGGATCTTGTCTTGCCATTTTATCCCAAGGATCTTTGTGAAGGATGTGGTGTGAAGATGATTCAGCTTCCTGGCATGGCGTTGGTACACTGTCCACGTTTCACAGCCATGTGTGTGTGTGTATATATATATGTATATACAGTATATGCAGTGTATATATGTATATAGTGTATGTATATATATATTTATATATACACACATGCATACATACAGTACACTATATATATATATATATATATATACATACATAATAGCAGTGTATATATATATATATACATACATACAGTATATATATATATATTTATATACATAATAGCAGTATATATATATATATATACATACAGTATATATATATATATATACACACACACACACACACAAATATCTATCCGTAGTTGTCTTCCGTTTTCTGCCACATGTCTCTGGTTTTGCTCTCCATTCTAAGGCATTGGAGATCATTTTATCTGAACGGCCAAAATTGTTTTGCACCTCTTCATAAGTTTTCCCTTCTCCAATCGACTTTTTAATAAAAGTACACTGTCCGTCTGAACAATGTCTTGAACGACCCATTTTCTTCAGGCTTTTAAGGAGAAATGCATTTTCAAAAAGTGCTGGTTTCATCCTTAAATAGGGGCCACCTGATTCACACCTGTTTTTTTCACAAAATTGATCACCAATTGAATGCCTCACTGGTATTTTTCTGAACACACCCCTTTAGTAAATTGCCCAATTGCACAACCTTAAGAGCGTGCATATCAATGCTATCATATCATATCAATGCTGGGTCTTGTTTGCTTTCTAAGAATCTACTGCACCTACTGGTAACTTGTTTGCCATGTAGCAATACAAATATACTAATAACTGTGGTTAATCTGGTTAGCCACATTGGACTGCTATTATTTTGAACACTACTGTATATGCTGTTTATGGTATTGTATCATGATCACGTATATATATATATGGAGTGATGAATGAAGCCATACCTTGTTGATGATGTGTTGCTGCTGCTGGAACTGTTGTTTGTGCTTCTCCAGAAACTGCTGGTGCTGCTGCTGGACCACCAGTTGCTGCAATGCCTGGACTTGACCACACTGTTGCTGGGGCAGAGGTGCTGACTGGGTTCTACCCAGGGGGTGGTGGCCTCTGACAAGCTTAGAGATCGACGATGGCGGTAGTGGGAGGCTGTTTAAGCCAACTGTGGTCAACACATTGGAGGAAGAGCAGGATAAAAGCAAACTGGTTTTATTTGTGATATCAGACATTAGTGGTAGAGCAGTAAGCTGTTTAGGGTGGGAACAAGTCCAATTGTGTATATACAGTACTACAGGGAATACTGACCTATTGGACTGTGGCTCTGCTCCAACAGCACCATGTGTTGGAGAAGGGGGGCATGACCAGTTGTGCCTCCACCAGCCCCCTCTCTGTCCAGACCTGAAGATGCCAAGTAGGGGGGCAAATGAGCAGTAGGCAGGAAAGGGGAGGTTAAAGGAATGCCCTGCTGCAGCGCAGACATTGCCAGGCGACTCTCAGGATCTTGATGTCCTGATATTGTCTAAAATGATTTAGACAGAAGGAGGAAAGAGGAAATATAAAGGCAGACATTGTTGAGATACAAAGGAAGTCAAATCAGACATACCTAAGACCAAGAAGACTGAGACTGCTCTGGAAAAACTAGCAATGAATAACCCTGGAAAATTGTTATTTCTGTGTCGTGTGATAAATTGAATGTTTTTGAAATGAAAAGTGTTAGAAGGAATAGCAATCTTTATTATTTTTTTAATATAATATCAGGTGTACTTACATTGCTACCCGGGCATGTAGCGGGCAGTCCCAGGGTAATATTGGGCAGCGAAGGTGAGGTGTAAAGTGAGAGTTGGCTGACTGAACCATCCCTTGAAACCAACCGTTGAAGCAAGGATGCCTGCTTGGAGAGGAAAGGTTTTGGCACTCATTAATATGTTAAGCAGACCCTATGTATTTATACACATACTGTACATTTGTACTCATACAGACAAAACAGATGGGCAGTCAAATCGGTGTTACCTCTCCCGGGCTGCTAGACATTGGGATTCCATTCTCATGGGGAATGTTACTGGAGCTGGTGTTGGGGGAGCTGGGACCAGAGCCTGGTGCACTGCTGCATGCAGACTCTGAGAAGAAAAACACTGGTCCCTTTCAAAATGGCTTTAATGCTACTTCCAGTATTAGTTAAGGACCTCCCTTTGAGGAGTATTGTGTGTCCATGAAGGATTTTTAAGTTCTTTCAAAATGTCTCTAAATCCTCATCATCAAAATCATAACACCAAAGTCACCTTCTACTCAATGATGCTCACCAGCAATGTCCAGGGAGCGTTTCTTCGCAGCAGGGAGAGGGCCGTCTTTCCTACGCAGGAGAGGGCTGCTACGACGTTCCGTCACCTTTTGCTTTAGTCTGGAACGAAGCTTCAGGTTGGGTTCAGATGCTGACCACACACATTTGGAAACAGAACCAAAAGAAGCAATTAACCACAGTTGCAGTGTGGCAAAAATGAGTGCTGGGCATTTGAAGTTGATTGTGGTGACCTTATTTGACAAATATCAATGTGTTAAGCTCCAAATCAGAGCCATGCATGTTGACCAACTCATCAAGTGTTTGTGTTATTACTAAAAAGTGCCCGCTTAAGTCACCATGGACATACAGTACATTCAAATTTATTGACAGATAAAATCATGTTAAATCACTACCGTGACCACAACAGATGAAGTATGAATTCACTCCATCACCTAATTGCCCTCTTCAGTGGGAGTTTGTCTGTGGGTATTTTTGTCTGACTAATGAGCTTGTCCTTATGGGTGGTTGTTCTTACATGGGAGGTCACCCATCCTCACTCTGCAGCAGCAGGAGCTTTGTTGACCACAAACTTCAATAACAATGCTTCCAAGCAAAAAAAAAACCTATAATCACATCCAAATAGTATGTATGTGTGGATTTACATTGAGGTTGCTGTTAGTAGCAAATAAATACCTCCGATGTGGATTTGCGTTCTACTGTACAGCTGTAAGGCCTTGTCATTGTCCAAGCCCAAACAAAAGGAGGTTTCTTCGCTCCTCCACTGGCTTCCTTCTGCTTAATTACTTGAAGCTGGACTGTTCAAGACAGTTTGACATTCAACTCTTCCCACAGTCTTGAATCTAAAAGATTCACTTAAAGAGTTTGATCCTTCCAAGACAAGTTTGTCCTGATGCTGAGAAGAACAGATCATTACTTTGTGTTCGGGGGTCATGACTATGTGTCTCTATGCTAAACAGCAATACAACTAAACCCATGAAACCCAATTCTTCAAAACAAAGCCTCTCTCTAAGTTGAAGTACAAGGCATAGTGTGTTGGCAGCAGTGGTGCTGAAAGAACTGGAATTGAGTATGTAAGTATATGTAACATGTTTCCTCAAGTTGGATGAACTGTTAATAATTAAAACAATGAAACAACACACAGAAATTTCCAAGGATAATTTTTGGAGCCTCTAAATGCAAACACTTTCTTTAAATTAGACGGGCTGTCAAAATCTTAAACAATGTAATTAGATTAGTCACAGTTTTCAAATTAATTAATCATGATTAATAACCATTTGCAAGCATGTCTGAAATATGTACATTTTTACTGTATTTTTTTGAAATAAATATAAAAGAACTCAGGACATGAATTTCTTCAATAGTAGCACAACATTTGAAACACACTTTAGTCTTGCTATTATGAGCAATGAGGGATTGCGTTCAAAGACACCACTTAACTTAGGTTGAATGGAAAATGGACAGTATTTTTTGGGGCTTTGCAAGCATACTCAAATGATTGTTATTTAGCTCACACATACACACATAAGAAGTTGCTGTGATGTCTGTAGTGTATTTTTGACAGCAATACAAATCACACAATCAGCCACCTGACTGTTGATCCATGTTGATATGCTTTCTGCTATAGTTGGAGGGATTTTAAGTGATTGGTTGAAACTTGCCACTTTTTTTCAGTCATAGTGGGTTATTATATAGCCGTAATAAACAAAAAAAGCTTACAGAACACTCAAAGTTACGCAGTATGCTTGAACGCACACCTAATCAGCGCAAGCCAATAGCGCAAAGACAAAGAAAGGAGACAGAAATGCAGTTGTTCATAAATACCAGGTGCCTTTTAACCCCACACTTCCGTACTAGGGATGATTAAAGGATTCCCTGGCACTAGTTCTAGAAATATGTCTCTAAAAAAACACTTTTCAGGCCTGTGGAAAATTGAGAATTTTCAAAACACAGGATGTTGAATTCAATTTAAATTACAGGGAATGGAATTGAATTCAATGCAAATTCATTCATCCATCCATTTTCTATACCGCTTATCCTCATTAGGGTCGCGGGTATGCTGGAGCCTATCCCAGCTGACTTAGATACAGTATATTCTTTCTCATCACATATTAGTGAGAATGAGATACTTTTAACATACATTTTTCTTCCAAATGGAAGTACATACAATAACATGTATTATCATTTTGCATATTTTGTTTATTATATATATTTTGCATATATGTTATTACAAAAGTCAGACAATAAACCAGCTCTGGTCTTAAATTATTTATAATTATCATCAATTTATCTCACTAGTGTATGCCAAACAAAATGTCCAAAATTGTTTGGACAGCCATTTTAAAGACTTGGATAAAGCAAAGTATTATGAGAGTCCTGTTCTATCCTCCTATCCACCAATTTGAAAGTTTTTACAATTGTAATCTGCTTTATCTGAGAGGCTGTCAATGTAAATTTGAGATAAATGTTCAATTCTGGACATACTTAGAATAAGTTACAAAGTTCAACCAGCGCATTCTAAATGATAGAAGAAGAGGAATGGACAACAAGAGTCAAATGGAGAGGGTAGAGTCGAGGTTTGATTTGTGCATCTCAAGCAATTAAGGAATAGACAGACAGAAAGTAGAAGGACAAACTATGTACATAGGAAGCAAAGTGGAGGATTAAGGAGAGGTCAAGGCAGGCAGACTGATGAGGAAGGAGACAGTGTGTGTGTGTGTGTGTGTGTGTGTGTGTGTGTGTGCGTGCGCACGCGTGTGTGTGTGTGTTGACCACTTGCATCCCTGAGTGTGTTCCTCTCAGGACACAGTGACTTTGACGAGTGTTAATGCCGACTGGGCAAAAGCACAGCATGTGGACACGTGCAAACACACTCTCTACAGAGGGCCCAGACTGCTTTTAGTGCTGACATTGGCACGATACTCACATCCATCGGTCTCCAGCTCTAATTCTCCACCTCCCCCTCGCCCTTGGCATAACTTTCTCTCCTTTTCATTTTTCAAAACTGTCCCAGCAATACTTTTGCTAAACACTAATTCATAAAGAAAATATGGAATTTTCCGCATCCTTCTATTTTCCTTTTGAGTAGTTTATGGGACATAACATTTCTTCAAGGTAGGCAGGTGTGTTAGTATCTTTAGTTGTGGTTGAACATTTATGGTCCCAGCAACTCATACAATGGTTTCTACAGATAAATATTATCAACCTCTCAATAGTATTTCAAATGAGAGGGGGAGTGGTGGGGGTGCATGACAAAACTAAATTACATGACAAAAATAAGCAAGAACCACTGATTTAGGTGGTATGGAGTGGTATAGAGTGGAATTTTGGTTTCCGTATGCCAGGGTTCTGTAGGATTTGTTTTTTGACTAAAATTATTGCCACAATTATTGCCCCAAACAGCTCTCTCCTTTTCCGTAAACTGTCTTGTACGGCCAAACAGTGTGCCTAACAAACTAGTCAAGTACCCAAAACCTCCGCACGTTGGAGACTCAGGCTGTATCCACACAAAGACAAAAAGCTTATAATTTCCAAAACGTTTTCAGTAAAGATGGAGCTACTTCAGAAAATAGGCATGTCCATATACATGTACTAAAATTGTGTGATACATATGCCAAACCTGTCAGTGGCGTTGTGACAGTGAAAACAAGAGACAGACCAACAACAAAACACTGGGCATGCGCAGTTGCACAGAAGGTCTGTAAACGGAAAACATGGCAGCAAGTACGAATGGCCAAATTCTCGAAAATGAAGAAGAAGAAGCAGATTTTGCTATAATAGCCACAGTAGGCTCACTAGCTTCAGCAACAAAAAAAACTACACTGTACGGCGCCATTGGTGTTTACGTGTTTGCGGTTTTAGCGCATGCACGTTTGTAAAGGGGTGGAGCTATTACCCAAGCGTTTTCATAGAAGCTGGAGCGAAACCCTAACTACAAAGCTGCGTAAACTGCGTCGTCAAGTCTTTCCACTCAGGGACCCGGTTTCAAAAATGTTTGTATACAGACCCTGAAAATGCCGTCTTTGTCTGCATGATGCGCGGGTTTGATAAAGTATTTGTGAGTTTAGGCCTTGGATCATTTTTCATCTGGATGGGGTTTCAGTCTCTGGCAAGAATGGACAGGAGTTCTTATAGAGTTTGGACACTATAGATAGACTCAGGTCAGGAAATCCTTTAATCATCTTTATTATGTGTGTGTGAGCATAGTTTATTTATTATTGAATGCACAGAGAACAAAGAACAAGTTGGTTTATGTCTTCCGCCTTCTTTCTAACGAGCACAGTGCACCGGCTGATTAGGCATTTCGGTGCACTGCATATTTGGTTAGATTCAAGAATATTTCTATGATGACAAGGAAACGCCTTCTATTATACATAACATATTGATCAGCTGTTTGTCCGATTTGACAAATGGGAGCTGTGTGCTGCTTGAGTCATGTGGGATGAGTCATGTAGGTTTTTCAAGAAGCAAGATATGTACAAATCAATAGTTTGCTGAAATTCATCAATGGCCCTTCCCAGAAATATCAAACGATATGGAGGCAATTTACTGGACAGCTTACACAAACAGGGACTGTGTATGCAAATATCCACCTAATGCCATTCAAACCATTCACCTTGTTGCTGTGTTAAGTTTTAAAAATGTATATTTTCCTTAAACCTCCCATTAACATATACTGTACTGTACAGTCATCTCTCCTGTGGTTGCATGTATTGGTTGTAAACAAAGCACTCCAAAAAGCTGGCTTGACATTTTCCCCCTGATGGTGATAGCTAAGTATGCTTTCTTGTGACCTGAGCTTGTTCAAATCAGTGGCATCCATTACTGGCTGTTTACAAAACCCACTGTGATAAACATGTGGTAGGTGGAAAAACAGGTGGCATTTTCTCATTTGTATAAGAAATATTTAAATACCGTGTACAATAAGCCAGAGCAACCCATGAGTGGGCCATTGTGCCCATTTTGAAATCCATCATCACCAGTATTTAGAACACCTACACAAAAAAAAGCCAAAGGCTACGATAAGATATGATGTATAAAATGTTATAATTATGTTTTGTTTTGCAGGAAGGAAGGAAGGTTTCAAATTGAAAACAGGCTAAATAATGCCTGAAAGTCAACTGTCAAGGAAACAGGAGAAGGCAAATGTGGGTTCAGTGAGTGTGAATGTACACAGTCCATGTATCTAGGTGATGACCAATTTAATGTTTGTCCCTGAAATTGAGGAATTAGTGCACAGTGTCTGCCATTTGTAACAGACAGTTGCTAGTAGGTGCAATGGATTTCATCAATTAATGACATACAAAATGTCAAAAGTGTGTGTCACTGTGACAGTGAGAGAGTTGCATTGGTCATACAGGCCAGACTTCCTGTCGCTGCATTCAAAGTGGCTCTCTGTTTGCTCAGAACCATCATAGTGAAGCCTCTCAGCTGTGGACAATGCACGCCTGTTGAAGTTAGCTGTGTGTCTGAGCTCGCTAGACAGGAAATAATTCTTACCATATCTATAATTTACATGAACATGGCTAAAATGGGTCACCATGAGCAAGAAAGTCATGCGTGATAGTGCCGCTCGTCAGGGTACGACTGTCGTGTCCCTAATTCCTCACTTTCTGTTGAACACAGTTCAGTGGTATTCTCATTGGATCTAATCAAACCCTGTTCACATTTGAGGCACATGTCTTCAAGCAACCGTCATACCCAGCTGCAGTCAGAAGTTTACATACGTTCATCATGAGCATGAATGTCACATTATCATTGTGCCATTCCTGTTTATGCGATGATTATACAACATAAATCTAGGCCAGGGGTCGGCAACCTTTACCATCAAAAGAGCCATTTTGCTTCTTCTTCCAGTAAAAAATGTTGACGAACCACAATACAATACAGAATTTATAAACTTTGAAAAATGTTTCATCTTTTGTAATGTTACCTGTTACCTAACCACAAAATTCAACAAACAAAAGTGGGGCTACACGTGCAGACCTACTCTGAGATATTTTAAACAATGAACTGATTTGTGTATTTTTTTAAGATAAAATAGCCATTCAGAGTTTATATATATGTATATTACTGTTGTTTGCTCAATACCGTTTATTCCTGCGCTGAATTGTCATCAATAACCATTCTATTGATCCTGTTCTTGACTGTCTTTGCAAAAAGTGACATTCTTTTATTTTCTGAATAATTTCATGTTTATTTTTTAAATTAGGAGAATATATGCTCTTATATTTTTATGAACAATTATTTAATGTATTTTCTAACGCTGAATGGCTTCCCATCTCATGTACAGCTCAGTGTTGCCAATTTGGTAATTTTTTTTGCTAAATCTGGAGACTTTTCAAACCGTATTTTCTCAAAACGACTAGAGAAAAATGTAAAGTTTTTTCCGGACATTGTTGGGAATGGGAGATTTTTCTGGTATTTGCATTTTTCTTCACCAAAATAGTAATTTATTGGCTATCCGTAGAAAACAGCCTGTGTATAGAGCGCACTTTCCGTGCGAGCCAGCCTCACCATGAGAGAGCAGTCTAGGCACGGTTGAGGGAGGATTACCGCTGTAGCTACGGCGCTGAATATCACAAATTTCAACTTTACCACGGTGTATTTGCAAACGTGAAAGTGAAAGTACACATTGTTCTGAGCTCTGAGTGCACAGTCAGTCAGCTGCCATTGCACATAACCTGCCTCTCCTGTACTCACCATCTCGGCGATTAGCGTGTCACGGGCTGTGAGCACATAGCTACTGCGCACTTCTTATAATAAAACATATTGCTATGCTCCTGTTAATTATATTGCTTTATTTTACTGCCTAGTAACTTGTTTTAGACTCAACGTAAACCTCCACCTTTTTTTCTCTCCCTAGCAGACTCACTGCATCGCTAGCCTACCTCCTCCTTTCTTGCTCACCCAATCAACAGTCAGAAGACAGTCTAGATGCATTCACCAACTTGGTGGCGAGTCAGATATTTCATATTCTTTTAGAAAACACACATTCCCCTACTACCGGTGTTTAAAAAAAATTACTGAGCTTAGCGGGTTGCCGACCCCTGATCTAAACTGTTCAAATCTGACCTGCTAGAGCTTATTCATAATTAATTCATTTTATTTTTAAACACTACACAGAGCCAATAAAAACGAGCTATGGCCCCTTGGTTTGCTTTTGGACACCATTATGCAGAAAAGTACAGCAGAAAATTCCTTACTACCTGAAGTGTCACATAATAGTTCCAGCTTATAACCCTGTTTCCTGTATCACTCCTAAACAATGCTAGCACACGGCTTCTGTTTTATTCATTTGTCTTTGTCTGTTTAGGTATTTCACTGTGAAGGCTGAGTGTTCTCAAACAGAAGACTTAAATGACATAAAAGAGTCTCCTTGACTCTTGCGAGCCAAATGCTGACCTGTATTGCATTTGTTTTTACAAAGTAGACACATAAAGTCAAGTCACATAAAGCAGAAAGTCAAGAATGGATGCTCATTCATGCTACCAAAAAAATATTCACATTCATCAAAAAATACCTAACAAAAGCAAAAGGTTATAACAGCACTTGACAGCAGTGCAATTTCTCAGAATATTCCAACTACACTAGAAAAAAGAGAAAAGCTTCAGTTTATTTCAGCACGGCTAAGAGAGACAATTTTCAGTTCCAAAATACTGGACTTTTCTGCATGGTCACAATTTGGTACTAATGTAAATGAATGCATGTGGCGATAAAAGAAAACTGCTGCACATTTGCTGACTTAAGTGTGCACTTGAGTGCAGCAAGTTTAGAGAGTATGAAGGGTTGGGACAGTATCTATTCTTACTTAAAAATGATCCATTGTATTAATAACAAAACTATTCCGATGCTGAAAAAATAAAGTGTAAAGTCTGGTAATTAGTAAATGTATTTAGCAATAAGACCTAAACTACCAAAATTTAAAGCCTAAAATAAAAGTGAAAGTAGTGAATAATTACCTGTTTTGCGTAGTGGGAAGTCATTTTTTGAGTCGTATGTGCCCAACACTGGGTGGTGGTACGCTGACAAAGCTGCTTGGGGAGGCGAGCTTTGATCTAAAGAGCTGTGTTGTGTTTTCCTAGGGAAAAATTGAAAGGTTAATCCCTTGGATGCGATTCCTCTGCTAGGTACTGTATATACATGTTATACTACTTTTTAAATAATAATAACAATGATTTACTGCATTTAAATAATGAAATGAGTACAATCCTGATCAAAATGTTGAAACCATTTTAAACATTGCCAGAATTTACATTTTGCACTGTTGAGATTTTAAGGTAGCGCTCCAAAATGCAAAAAAATATATATATATAACGAGAGTCAATTTACTTGTGCATGTTTGCAATTTACTGCAAACAAGCATTAAAGTGAAATAGGCTGTTCATCAGCTGATGACCACAGCTCCAGCCCACACAGCCTTTGAACGGCAAAATCTGGGCAAAATGTGGATTTAATGTAATTTTCAGTCAGGTATTCACACTGTCACGATCTCTTGCTGGCAAAGACAAAAAAGCTTTCTCTCTCAGAACAAATCGTTGAACTGCATAAGCCAGGCCTCTCGCAGCGTGCCAGCTGCTGAGGTTGGACACAGTAAAACAGTCATCTTAAACTTCTTAAAAGATCGTAAGGGTTATGGAACAAAAAAAGTGAAGTTGTAGACCCCCCAAAAATTCACCGGCCTTAAGCCTGAGGATGCAATTGGCTGTCCATCAATACACAAGACCATCCTATTTTGGGGGGGGAGTTTGGTTTTTTGAGCTATGATGTGGTACTTTTGACCAGCTGATGAACAGCCTATTTCAGGTTAATACTTAGATGCAATAACTCGCTTACCCTATTTTATTTTTCTCGTTGCCATATATTATCTATTTAGAACCTCCTTAAAATCCAAAAGTGCAAAATGGAAATGCTTGCAATATTTCAACTGGTCTTAAAATTTTGATAAGAAATATATTTGATCCTCTAGCAAATACCCAACAAGAATACGGGTCAGATGTTTCTTGTAGCTAGTCACCAGTGATGCCTGCTTTTCTTTACAGCTTAAAGTTTCAACTCCCTCTGCAGATTTTCAATGGGATGAAGGTCCGGAGACTGGCAAGGCACTATCAGGATTTTAATGAGCTTCATCTTAAGCCACTCTTTTGTTGTCTTGGTCGCTTGTTTTGAGTCATCGTCATGCAGGAAGAACCATCTACATCCCATCTTCAGGGTTCAGGCTGAGGCCAATGGGTTCTCATCCAAGATTCTACAGTACATGGACCCATTCCAAGGTCCCTCAAAGCGGTAAAGCCTTCCTGTGGCAGAGAATCGGCTCCACATCAAGAGATTTGTAACCTCTATGTTTGACAGTTGGGGTTATTGTGTCATATTCAGCATTTCACTACTTCTAAAAATGCGGACTTAAGAGTAATGCAAGAGCAAAAGATTAGTCTTCTGTGATCACATTCTTCTTAGAATCATTCAGGTTTTAATTGTCAAAGTTCAAACAGGCCAGGAAATGTATCTTCTTGATCAGGGGGACCTTGCCAGCACTACGGGATCTCAATCTACACCAAAGTGTTTTACGAATCGTTTTTCTGGTGACTGTGCTCCCAACTCCCTTGAGATCACTCACAAACTCCCCACATGTACTTCTAAGCTTGTCTTATATGTCCTTATTTCTTTCCAATGAACAGTAGCGTCTTTCTAGTGCTTTTTGTTTCAACCTAAGAGGTTCCACTGTTTATACAAACTCAACATTAAAATAAATAAAGGATTTCCCTCTAAATACACTTGTGCCGTGTGTCAACGTGACTTGCCAGAGTTATCCAGTCACTGACTCCGTCTGCAAGGTCAGGCACAGCATTTTGAACAACAATGTGGAAAGGAGAAAGAGTTGAATACATGGGAGCCATCAAGACTGAATGCATTATTTGCTTCTCTTCACCAGCTAAAGATGTAAACTTCCTCAACAAATAAGTCTCAGTAACTGGGAAGGGAAGGTATTAGACCATTGTAAAGCGAATTGGGGAGAAAAAAAACTGGATGAGAACTTTGGTAAGAGCAGAGAAGTGTTCCTCACTTCTGACAAAAGCTTTGGATGCGACGGTTCGATTGTCTCCTCCCTTGCCACAAATGTTTTACTACTTAGAGTGACTCTTCAAAACATTTCAAATGAATACGAGGTTCCATTTTTCTATTTCCCAAACATTAAGAAATATGTTTAAAGAGAGTCAGCTGTCAATCATTGGCAAAGAAAAGATTCAAGGTGATTGGAGAGGACTTTCCTTGTGGCAAATGTTGACGTGAAGTTAGAAAAACAGGGATTCACTGTACTTACAAAGTACATCCAAGACACATGCACACACGGCAGGGGTTCAAATTGCGGTATGTGTCATGTCCCTGTAGCTTTTAGATTTAACATAATTCCTGCAGGGAAGGAAAGTTGCTTTGATAATGACAATAAAAGTCAGTACAGTGGCTGACTCAAATCAACATAAGCAGTTACTGACATAACTGAAACCCCAAGTAGCCGTAGCTTACACATTTACTTGTGACTTTTTCCAGAAACATTAGGGGAATACGCAATAATAGAACATACCCTTGAATATGTAGATTTTGTACATAGAGTAACACTCACCCATACCAGTAGTGTGGATCATTGGACAGACAGTGGTTTAGGTTTCGCTGAGCCAAAGCTTTCTTCTTGTTTAGGACAAACTCTTGTAGTCGCATCTTTACCTCTGTGCTGGCAACTGCACCTGATGGGGAAGAAAAGGGACTGATGATATTCAATTTACCCAGAAACTTACCAGACTTAATATATAACAGGAAAAGCTCAATAATAGCTCAATAAAAATGTAATACTTTGGACTCAACACCAGGAAACAAAAATCCCCACATTTACTTTCTCTGATGAAAGTAAATTTTGCATTTTCTTTGCAAATCAAAGTCCCGGAGTTCGGAGAAAGAGAGCACCAGCACAGAAATCGATGTTGCTTGAGTTCCAGTATGAAGTTTCCACAATCAGTGACGGTTTGGGGTGCCATGTCATCTGCTGGCGTTGGTCCACTGTGTTTTCTGAGGTCCAAGTTCAGTGCAGCTGTCCATCAGGAAATTTTAGAGCACTTCATGTTCCCCACTGCTGACAAACTTTATGGAGATGCAGATTTCCAACATGACTCGGCACCTGCACACAGTGCCAAAACTACCAGTACCAGGTTTCAGGACCATGGGGTTCCTGTCCATAATTTTGTTGTAAATACATTTTTTAAAGAGTTTTTGACACTGTTTATTCAAATGTTGCAGCTACTACGTCTGTTATTCTGACAGTTAATATCAAATTTCATAAACAATCCAATCCAGGATATTAGAAATTTACAAACTAACTTCTGCATGAATGTTTTTTTTTCATTGTCTGAAATGCCGCACGTACATCTCTTTTCTATACCGCTTGACCTCATGAGGGTTATAGATGAGCTGGAACCTATCCCAGCTGACTATGGCCGAGAGGTGGAATATACCTAAGACTGGTTGCCAATGAATCGCATGGCACATTTAGACTCTCCAATTATAAACTACCATGCATATTTCTGGAATGTCAGAAGACTGTTGATTGTTTTCATAAAGTGAATCAAAATTAATCTTTTTTGAAGGTCTAAAGGTCTGCTCACTTTCTTGTCCTCTCTCCTTGTTTTTGAGCTGCTGCAGCTTGTGTTCCCGGTGCTGCTTCTCCAACTCCTGCTCATTACGCTGCTGCTCTATCTTCCTCTGATGCTCCATCAGCTCTTGCTGGTGCTTCAGTGCCAATAAATCCTGTTGGTGCTGTTGGACAAAAAGTGTAAAGGAAGATAAACAGAGGAATAGCATAATGCGGGCAACACAAATCATTTATTTTAAAGCTACACGAGATGACTTGACAGCACCAGCCTTGAGATGATTTGAACACTACAGTGGAACATGTTTCAACGTCCTTTAGATTGGCTCAAGCGGTCAACGTAAACGAAATATGAACTGCTTCTACATTTACCTGTGACCTTCCCCAGATACATGATGAGAATGAATGGATGGATGTGCAACATTTAAATTATTGTATTTTGTTTGTGGCTGAAGGTAGAATGAACGGAAAGTTTGCAATTCTACAATGAAAAAAGAAAAGACCTCCTGTCCTCAGCTTTGCAGGGAAGTGTCAGTTCCTTTGTTTTGTATTTATTATTTGATTATTTTGACATAGTAAATCTGCTTTTGCAAAAACACCTTAGCAAAAATAATCAGGTTAACAATCTTGCAACAAATGTCAACATAAATGGACCAATTTTCCACAGAAATGACCATTTTGGGTCTCGACTGGTCACCATGTATGTAGACTTCGACTTAAATTGAAGTACGGGTACCCCAATCGGATATTAATATTGATTCAATATAAGCAAAAAAACAAATGTTAGATTCTATCGGCCTGCAGCTAAAATATAAGCACTCTGATACACTCGTCTTCCAACATTGACCGGATATTGCCCACATTATAACACCGTGTGTGTTAAAGTGCTAACAAAGCAGCAAGTAGAGGTGATATCAACCAAAAAACTTGACACCCTTAAGGACAACTGCACTTTTTTCAGAATGTAGTCCATAGTCTTTCACTATAGCTGCATCTGCCAAGCACCCAGTAAATTTATTCTCTGCCTCGGAGGAGTAAAAGTAAAAAGAAGGACTTGTTGTCAGCTCTCACGTAGTCTATCATGATGAGTGACAGCAAACGCTCTCTCTGTGTTGCGGTTGTTGATGCATGAAGCGTCCGTTGCTATGGGCTCTGTGAAAATCAATGCACCCTGCATTAAACTGTAAATTCCGGAAATGCTTAAAATGACCACAATGCGCACAAAGTACTGTAAGTATCACATGATCTCATGAATGTACCTTTTACTACATGGTCTAACCGTGTATATTAGTCATAAAACTTTTTGGGAGGTGTTTAATAGTGGGTTCTATAGGCGGACTAGGTTAATCCCATTACGTGCATTCTTTGCTAGTGCTCAAGTCTCACATAAGGACTGTGGATGATGGGCAAAATTCCAAAGAATTGCAGCTTTCGCTTAAGAGTTGCACTGGGCATTGAGCACTCGGCTTCCAATCTGGGGACCCTGGTTCAAGCTGGCTAGACCAGCATGTTCTTTGGAGCTTTACTTGCAGGAAATACCATAACGTTTAAATGAAAAAATGCAAAATGTGCATTTCATGAAGATGCTGTCTGTCACCAGCTGAAAATTACATTTTGTCAAACCAACACTTACAAGAACACCACAAACTGATTACTAATAGTTGACGACAACAGATTATACAAATACATGTCTATATTTGTCACAAGAAGTCAACTGACTAAGTCAGCTGATGATCAGGCAAGAAATCATGGCTGTCTCTTGCAAATTAAACCTTACAGGTAAGGATTTAAAAACGAACGAGTGTTAAACGATGAGTGAAATCATACACTTTTCCAAACATTGCTTTTGTAACATAACGTTATGCTTTTGTTGCGTGCAGGTGTATTATTGGGGTATAGCTTACATGGTAGGACCAGGACAAAGGAGCCATTTGATGCGTGCAGCTCATTTGAACGAGAGCACCATCGAAAGCTTTAAGGAGGGTGCTCTCTAGGCACTCTACCTGTCATTATCTCACCTTGATATGTTCATGCAGCTGAGCTTCATGTTGCCTCGACAGCTGTTCATGCTGCCTCTGAAACTCTGCGATGAGTAACTGTCTCTGGAGCTGCTGCTTGTGTTTGAGAGCCACCAGCTCCTGCTGCAGCTGCTGCGCTTGGTGGTCTGCAGAAGAGTTCAAAAAAGTTGTCCTTAGACTCTACAGTATTTAATTTTTTTAAAAGTAATTGTATGCCTTTAACAACAAGATATGACTTCAGATCAGGGCTCTTGATCACTTACTAACGACTGGCCCATTGCCTGGCTCATCAGATGAGGGACAAGTGGTGGATGTGGGTGGTGTAGGTTGTGGTTGGGGAAGTAATCCATAAGGGGTCTGTTGGTGGTGGTGGTGGTCAACCAACCGCAGGTCCATAGGGAGGATAGTTGTGGCGGTGGGGGGCACCTGCGTGGGCAGTGCTGCAGTACTCACATCAACTAGGAGACAAAAAAGGCAACAGGAAAGAACATATTTTACAGCATTTTTTTAAATTAAAAGTCTTCTAAAAATCTGATTTAAAATCTTACAATTTTGCACTCAAAAAATATTGTTCTCAATCATTTTCTGTCATGCCACCCTGGATTTGCAATATTATTGAGACCCAGGTAATATTGATTTATTTCTCTGTACAAACCACTCTATGGGTTGCTGGAAGCAGCATGGGGTTAGGTGTGACAGACAAAGCCATGGCAAACTTGCGAACCATGAAGAAATTTTACAAATAGACCCTCCTGCTTCTTATGCCCCATCAGCACCACCCCCGCCTGAGGGGGCTCACCCCACCTTTTGAGAAGCACTGTCCTATTGTGTGCAAATTGCCATTCAGTCTATCCTTCAAGAATAAACATGCTTCCACAAGCTGGCAGGATATTTTGTTTTACTATGTAATATATACCTCTGGTAAAGTTGCGTAACCCCTATAATTTCCTAATTTCATTTCACTTGCGCAAATAACATGGCACTTATATTCACTCCCTCAAGAAAAACAAATAGGAGACATTAACACGGGTTATGTCACCCTGCCTTCAAACTGTAGCTTATTGCCAGCATTGCAAGTCATACTTGTGGCTTGCAATGCTGGCACAGTCGAGACTTAACCATGTTCTTAGAGTGGTAGAGCATTAGGAAAAAAATGACTAAACAGAAAGTGTGCCAGTGATTAACATAGGCAAACATCATCTGGTTTCCTGTTTGGTGGCAGAGAAACTGCCCCATAAACTGACAATTGTATCTTTTTTTATTCCAGTAGTGTCCAACGTGCCACCCGGCACTTGGCGGAGAGAACAAAGAGTAGAAGAGGTGACTGTTGTGGACCAGGAAGTAGCAAAGATTAGTAAGGAAGAAGTGAGGAGGGCATTGAAGAGGATGAAGAATGGAAAGGCACTCGGTCCTGATGATATACCTGTGGAGGTATGGAAGTTCCTAGGAGAGGTGGCAATAGAGTTCCTGACCGGGTTGTTTAACAAGATCTTAGATAATGAGAAGATGCCCGAGGAGAAGTGTGCTGGTGCCCATTTTTAAAAACAAGGGAGATGCGCAGAATTGTGGCAACTACAGAGGAATAAAGCTGATGAGCCATACAATGAAGTTATGGGAAAGAGTAGTTGAAGCTAGACTAAGGGCAAACGTGAGCATTTGTGAGCAGCAGTACGGTTTTATGCCAAAAAAAAGAGTACAACAGATGCAGTATTTGCTATGAGGATGTTGATTGAGAAGTACAGGGAAGGTAAGAGGGAGCTGCATTGTGTTTTTGTAGATCTGGAGAAAGCTTATGACAGGGTGCCAAGAGAGAAACTGTGGTATTGTATAAGGAAGTCTGGAGTGGCAGAGAAGTATGTTAGAGCGGTGCAGGACATGTACGAGGACTGTAAGACAGTAGTGAGGTGTGCTATTGGTGTGACAGTGGTATTCCGAGTAAAAGGTGGGACTCCATGAGGGATCAGCACTGAGCCCCTTCCTGTGTGCTAAGGTGATGGACAGACTGACGGATGAGGTTAGACAGGAATCTCCATGGACTATGATGTTTGCAGATGACATTGTGATATGTAGTGAGAGCAGGGAACAGGTGGAGGAGAAGCTTGAGGGGTGGAGGTTTGCCCTGGAAAGGAGAGGAATGAAGACGGAGTACATGTGTGTAAATGAGAGGGACCCAAGTGGAAGAGTGAGGTTACAGGGAGAAGAGATAAAGAAGGTGGAGGATTTTAAGTACTTAGGGTCAACAGTCCAGAGCAATGGAGAGTGTGGAAAAGAGGTGAAGAAGCGTGTGCAGGCAGGCTGGAATGGGTGGAGAAAAGTGTCGGGTGTGATGTGTGATAGAAGAGTTTCAGCTAAAATGAAAGGAAAGGTGTACAAAACTGTGGTGAGACCAGCGATGTTGTTTGGTTTAGAGACAGTGCCGCTGAGGAAAAGACAGGAGGCAGAGCTGGAGGTAGCAGAGATGAAGATGCTGAGGTTCTCTTTGGGTGTGACCAGGATGGACAGGATCAGGAATGAGCACATCAGAGGGACAGCAGATGTTAGAGGTTGCCGAGATAATGTCAGAGAGGCCAGATTGAGATGATTCAGACATGTCCAGAAGAGAGATAGTGAAAATATTGGTAGAAGGATGCTGAGTTTTGAATTGCCAGGCCGGAGGCCTATAGGAAGACCAAAGAGAAGGTTTATGGATGTAGTGAAAGAGGACATGAAGGTAGTTGGCGCAAGAGAAGAGGATAAAGAAGACAGTGTTAGATGGAGGCAGTTGATTTGCTGTGGCGACCCCTGAAGGGATAAGCCGAAAGGAAAAGAAGAAGAAGATATATATATATACTATATATATACATAAATATATATAACGTGATGTAATATCTACATGTGGCCCTGGTATTCTTTCATTTTTCAGTATGTTGTCCTTGCTGGAAAAAGTTTGGACGCCCCTACTGTAAACACTCATTTTCAATTCATTTTCTCATCTATGCACACGCACTGAAAAAAGGAACAGACTGAGCTGATAAAATATAGCAGCAGGGAGCAAACACAATCCCCCTGCGACATGAGTTTTGCAGCAGAGATTTGCTGACACGCATATAGGCTGACTAAGTATGAATGTGTTCATGTGAGTCGTTTCCATTTTTAGTACAGTATACTGTATGATTGTGTGAAGTTGTGATGCGCCTAAGTTTACTAACATGGGTGCTTAAATAGCAGTATGGAATAATGACAGTGTTAAATATCCACCTGTGCCCCAGGTGTGTGGTTCATTTGAATTTGTACAGGAACAACCTAAAATATCATAAAACCTTCCCAGGACCTTCCCAGGAGTAGCCAGTTAAGGTCAGTGTTCGTGACTGATAAGAAAGATAAAAACGGCCTGCTTGGCAGAGTTCCAACACAAAAACCACTGCTGAACAAAAAGAACATTAAGGCTCATCTCAATTTTTCCAGAAAGCATCTTAATTATCCCAAAGATCTTTGGGGAAATCCTCTGTGGTCTGACGAGACAAAAGTTGAACTTTTTGGAAGGTGTTTGCCCCATTACATCTGGCGTAAAATTAACGCCAAAGAAAAAGAACATCAAACCAACAGAAAAATATGGTGATTGACATTGACTAATATTTACATTTGTTTTATAATCTGAAATATTTAAGTGTGACAAACATGCAAAAAAATCAGAAATCAGGAAGAGGGAAATACTTTTTCACACCATTGTAGATGTGCTATTTGCTATTGCTACAAATTTTGAACAAAAAATTTAATTTAAGAGCAGAGTTGGGGCAAACAGACTGTATTTTCTGATTAATGTGCCACTATAAATTCGGCATCTAATCTTGATATCTGAACCTTCAGATAAAATCTTGCTGTTCACTTTGTCCTGATCTGAATCTGATCCACAGGGAACCATTTGCCTTGTGCCATGCCTGCTACCAGTTATCAATACCCCAAAACTGTTGGCAAGTATATCCGACCTATCCTGGATGTCTTGAGTACTCCAGTGACCAATGAGGTGGAAACTGAGTTGCAGTTACATGCAGGGGTAGCCAATGGGATTGCTGGGACTGTAAAGTATTTCATAGAGGGAGGAAAATTGACACCCGGCAAGGAGAGAACAAAGGGTGTGGCAGGACCAGACATGCTGGTGCGTCAGCCTCTGTGGGCTGTTAGGGTGTGTTCGAGATTTTGATACCAGGCATAATTATTTTTTTGTTTGGTCCCTAAGATTGAACAGGACTTGTGTTTAATTGAGCAAGGGTGAGGTCTGGATTTCTAGAGTTTGCATGCTGGTTTGATAAATCAAGACTATAAGAAAAATAAATAACACCTGGCCCTACAAACACAGTGTGTCACATCATGAGAAATTCGTACATTCACTTATGTTTTTCACAGCTATTGAGCTATGAAAATCCACTGAAAACTTCACAGAGCCTAAAGTTAACAAGAGAACAGAAGGCACATAAATGTTCTCAACAACAGATCATTTTGGCAAGAACAGATAATGTTGTTGTTTTTCTTGCACTAAATATGTAAATGAGACAGTATAGCATGCATGACATCACGTGAGACTCAATGAAGCCTCTCAAGGCCTCAGTTCAGAATATCGTGGGAAGAATTTTGTTGGGATTTGTTTGTTCTCTTTTCTATTGATTGTCACACTTTGACCTTTCGTGTCTTTCCTTTTAGATTCCTTCAATCCCTGAGTGGGCGGCGCCACGAGGCGCACCTACTGCCACTCTGCAATCAAGGGCTTTTAAGCTGCCTGGCTGCAGGAAGAGGACGTGGGATCGTTTCTACTAACCTGTATGCTGCCTTGCAAATGCCTGCTTTAGAATAAAGACGCTGTATTTTACACTTACCTGTGTGTCTGAGTCTTTCTCAGTAAAGCCGATCACCCACGATCCTGAACTAACAAATAAAAGTTATTTTTCAACACAGCCTGATTTGTGTGTTCTGGTACCTATCGTAGTTTTTGTCTGTTTCCACGTCCTCCTGGTTCCTCGTGACATCGTCCTGCTCACCTGTGAGTTTTGTGATTTTTGGCATTGTGCCTAACTATTTGTTTTTTTGTTGTTGATTTTGCCACAGTGCTTTTACTTTAGCTCCCTTAGTTGCACCGGTCATTCTTTGTTTTTGACTCTGAGGAGTTTTTGCACCCAATGGTTAATTGTTCCTAGAGAACACCCATTAAAGACCAAATTGTTTGAACTGATTTACTGTCTGGCTCTGCTTGTGGGGATCCCCACCTGGCTGCCCGTAACAGAACGATCCCACCATGGAAACTGATCCGGCAGAGCCCGACCCAGTGCATGCCGCCCTCAAAGCCCATGGAAATATGATTAGTGAACATTGTCTGACCATTAGGGACATGTCCACACTTCTCCAGTCCATCTCCAGTAACGTGGACCGGCTCATCAGCGAAAGGACAAGCTCAACCTTGCCGGCACCTGTCAACAACTTGGCCACTCCGCTACAGCTGCTCTCCTCTTTGTCTCACTCCTCCCCCCGTGGCATAAAGGAGCCTGTCATTCCTCACCCTTCAAGGTATGCTGGGGACTGTGTGAGGTGCTAGCAGTTCATCCACCAATGTCAACTGGTGTTTGACCAAAAACCACTCACCTACCCTAACTGCCGGGCTAGAGTGGCTTTCATGGTCCGTCTGCTGTCTGACAGAGCTGCTGAGTGGGCACTGGTGGTAGAGAACCCTCTGGAGCTACAGGACACTAAATCTGGGTTCATAGCAGAGCTCCGTAAGGTTTTTGATCACCCTTTGAGAAGGAACCAGAGAGCCAGTCATATATTGGCTCTGTGCCAGGACAAGTTCTCCGTAGCAGACCATTCAATAAATTTCCGCTTCCTGGGAGCGGAGAGTGGCTGGGATGCTACAGCCCTCTGTGACATTTTTTTAGCCATCTTAAATTCGGCAATAAAGGACGAGCTTGTAGCAAGAGATGAGACTGAGTCACTGGAGCAGATAATCTCCCTTGCCATTAAGATGGACGATCGCAACAAGCGCAACATGGAGCGCAATATGGAGCTACGCAGCCTTCTTGGGAACCCGCCATCTTCTTCCATGTCCACACTGCAACGAGCAGCCCCTGATGTGGTCCACATGGTAACGGCTCCTGGTTCAACCGGCACGGAGGAACCCATGCAGCTTGGAGGTGGTCGGCTCACTCCCGCCGAGCGGACGCGCCGGTTGCGCCTTCATTTCTGTCTGTACTGTGGGCAGGCGGGCGGGTCACCGTCCACTCGACTGTGCCATTGTCCTTCTACCAGGGGCGAAATTGCCCACCTCCCGATTGTTTAACATCTCTAATACGAACGCGCGGCCCTTGAGAACTACATCTCCACCTCCCTTCCAGCCGGACACATTCGTCCTTCCACCTCACCATTAGGCGCTGGGGGTTTTTTGTTGAAAAAAAGATGGTTCATTAAGACCATGCATTGATTACCGGGCGCTTAATGACATAACTGTCAAAAATAAATACCCACTCCCTCTTATTGACTCTGCATTCTCCTTGCTTCACTCCGCTGTAATTTTTTAAAAATTGGATCTTAGGAATGCGTACCATTTAGTCAGGATTAGGGAGGGGGATGAGTGGAAGACAGCACTTAACACCTCGATGGGGCATTTTGAGTATCTTGTTATGCCTTTCTGCCTCACGAACGCGCCTGCAGTATTTCAGAGTTTGGTCAACGATGTGTTACGGGATATGTTAGGTCATTTTGTGTTCGTGTACCTGGACGACATCGTAATTTTCTCCCCTTCCCTTAATGAGCATAAACGCCATGTCAGGCTCGTGCTTCAACAGCTTCTTGAGAACCGATTATTTCTTAAGGCAGAGAAATGTGCGTTTCATTCAGATTCTGTGTCTTTTCTGGGGTTCATAGTGGAGAAGGGGCAACTCAAGGATAACCCCGGCGAAGATACAGGCCGTGATCGATTGGCCCACTCCTATACCAAGGAAGCATTTGCAGAGGTTTCTGGGCTTCGCCAATTTCTACCGTAGGTTTATTCGCAATTTTAGTCGAGTCGCAGAACCTCTTACGAAGCTGAC
Organism: Oostethus manadensis; assembly: GCA_024372805.1. NCBI lineage: Eukaryota > Metazoa > Chordata > Actinopteri > Syngnathiformes > Syngnathidae > Oostethus > Oostethus manadensis. The sequence continues at coordinate 692,236 of QODF01000169.1, read as the reverse complement.
ATCTACAAAAATCCAATTTGAATGGATCCTGGAGGCAGATATTGCATTTATCAAACTAAAATCGTTATTCGTCACGTCCAATGTCCTCACCCACCCTGACCCCTCTCGTCGGTTTATTGTGGAGGTGGATGCCTCTGATTCTGGAGTTGGGGCCGTCCTCTCACAACATTCTCCTTCCGACCGTAGACTCCGCCCCTGTGCTTTCTTTCCACGCTGTCTCTCTCAGGCTGAGAGAAATTATGATATAGGCAATAGCGAACTCTTGGCCGTCGTCCTAGCCTTACAGGTGTGGAAACACTGGCTAGAGGGCTCTGCTTACCCCTTCACTGTATTTACAGACCATAAAAACCTAGCCTATCTTTGTTCCGCCCGCCGGCACTATGGTCGCTATTTCTGGCTAGGTTAAATTTTACCATCACATACCACCCTGGCTCTCACAACAGTAAACCGGATGCCCTCTCCAGTCTTTTTGCCCCTTCCTCAGAGTTTCCAGAGGCCGAGCCCATCCTCCCACAGACCCGGATTCTGGGCGCTCTGCAGTGGGAAGTGGAGAGGCGAGTGGCAGATGCTGCCAGGGATATCCCACCCCCAGCGAAATGCCCACCTGGCTTGTTGTACGTCACCCTAGCGCTGCGCTCCGAGGTTCTGAGCTGGGCACACAGTTCCAGGTTGGCTTGTCATCCGGGTCTTCACCGCACTTGGCTCCTGCTGGGTCAGCGGTTTTGGTGGTCTTCCTTCAGAGTGGATGGTAAGCAGTTTGTGGCACCCTGCACAGTGTGTGCACGCAACAAGGCTTCTCATTAGGCTCCAGCAGGTCTTCTCCGCCCGCTTCCATTACCTCTCCGCCCTTGGTCTCATATCTGTGGACTTTGTTTGTGGATTGCCTCCTTCGGACAACAACACTGTTATTCTCACTATTGTCGACCGTTTCTCCAAGATGACAAATTTTGTTCTCCTTCCCAAGCTTCCCTCGGCTTTGGACATGGCTAAACTCTTGGTCCTTCATATTTTTCGCCTCCATGCCATACCTAGTGACATTGTTTCTGACAGGGGACCTTACTTTACCTCTGCCGTGTGGAAGGCGTTTTGTGAAGCTCTAGGGGCAACCACTAGTATGTCCTCTGGCTACCATCATCAATCCAACGGAAAAACGGAACAAACCAATCAAGACCTAGAGACCGCGCTGTGCTGCGCTGCATCTGCCACAAGCAACCCGCTTCCTGGGCGGCACATATTCCCTGGGTGGAATATGCTCGCAATTCCTTGGTTAGTTCTGCTATGGGCGTCACTTCGTTCCATTCTGTTTACGGCTACCAGCCTCCCGCTTTTCCCTCCCTGGAATCGGATGTGACTGTTCCCTCACTGCTCCACCACCTGCGCCGTGTCCGCTGTGCCTGGCGCAACACCAGAGCAGACCTTAGACGCACTTCTGAACGTAACCAACGCTCAGCTAATCACCACCGCAACCCGGCTCCTAGGTATTTAACCGGCCAGAAGGTCTGGTTATCCTCGAAGAATATTCCTCTCCCGGTTCCCTCTAAGAAGCTGGGCCCCAGATACATCGAGCCGTTCACAGTGAAACGGGTTATTAATTCTAATGCAGTCAAGCTCCGGCTCCTTGCCTCACTTAGCATTCATCCGGTTTTCAATGTCTCCCGTCTTAAACCAGTCTCTACAAGCCCTCTCACCCCCCCTGTCAGGTCACCTCCTCCTCCTCCGAGGTTGGTCAACGGCTATCCCACGTATTCCGTTAATCCTTAGCTCTCGGCGAAGGGGCAGGGGTTTTCAGTATCTGGTAGAGTGGGAGGGATATGGTCCTGAGGAATGCTCCTGGATTAGCAGTAAACTTATTCTGGACTCCTTCCTTATTTCCGACTTCCATAGAAGGTTCCCCGACATGCCTGGTAGACCACCAGGAGGCGGCCGTTGGGGAGGTGGGGTACTGTAAAGATCTGTTTGTTCTGTTTTCTATGGATAGTCACCTTTTGACCTTTCGTGTCTTTCCTTTTAAATTCCTTCAATCCCTGAGTGGGCGGCGCCACGAGGCCCACCTGCAGCCACTCTGCAATCAAGGGCTTTTAAGATGCCTGGCTGCAGGAGGAGGACGTGGGGTTGTTGCTACTAACCTGTAGGCTGCCTTGCAAATGCCTGTCAAATGGGAAAGTATGTTGTTATGATGTTTTGATTCCCCTCTTGCGTACCAGAGGGTGGGAAGGAAAGATCATGCAGCTTGTTGGTAACCTTGCTTCCCAATTCCCAATCATCTTATGCAAGCAACTATTTTAAACAAACACAGTGTATGGACTGGCGCCATTGTTATTAACCTTGGGAAACAGCTCTGTGTCTTGGGAGTGTGGGGCATGGACTGGCCACCCCTGTCTTACGCTCTCCTCGGACAGACCTGTATAAAAGAGGGGGGAGCCCACTTCCTGTTACAGTCTGCTGCGGGTCGTGTACAGACGCTCAGCCGGTTGGTGCACACTCTAGCCGGGGTTGTAGGCTCTCCAACCCAGCGCGTCACGGTAAGAGCTGAGACTTTGATTCTGTTTTGTGCATAACCAACCTTTGCTTGTTTGTAACTCAGTGTAAGGGGTAGAATAAAGACGCTGTATTTTACACACCTGTTTGTCTGAGTCTTTCTCAGTAAAGCCGATCACATACGATCCTGAACTAACAAATAAAAGTTATTTTTCAACACAGCCTGATTTGTGTGTACAGATACCTATTGTAGTTTTTGCCTGTTTACACAACCTCCTAGCTCCTCGTGACGCCGTCCTGCTCACCTGTGAGTTTTGTGATTTTTGGCATTGTGCCTAACTATTTGGTTTTTTGTTGTTGACTTTTCCACATTGCTTTTACTTTAGCTCCCTTAGTTGCATTGGCCATTCTTTGTTTTTACTCTGAGGAGTTTTTGCACACAACAGCTAATTGTTCCTGGAGAACAGCCATTAAAGACCAAATTGTTTGTACTGATTTCCTCACCTGGCTGTAACAAACTCTACGTAAGTTTTGTTCATGCGTTGTCTATTACTGCAAAACATATCCCAAAAGATGGACTTCCCTCAACAAAGCCTTTAAGAGAAGAATGTGGGAAGAGGCAAAGGATGTACAGCCATCCCTCGCCCCATTGCGGTTTGAATTTACTATCACGTTTTGATTTTTATTGAATAAATTAATCAATCATGCTGTTTTGTGGTTTAATACAGTCTAGTGGTATAACATATATATTATAATATATATATATATGTATATGCACATTTTGTGGCTTAAAAATGGCTAAATAAACTAAAATACAAACACAAGGCATCAAGAAGACACATTCAAATTGTGTATGTAGTGTTCCACACTGGTCACTAGGTGTCAGTGATGTTTGTTTGATTTTCAATGAGCTAAGAACCAGATTTGATGCTTGGAATAACAGGCTTTTATTGCCGGTTAGGTTGAATTAACTCACAACAATAATAATAACATTCATTGATTAATTTTTCAACGTGGCTTAATCCGTAATAACATAATAATTGTAATACACATTAGGGGAGTGTAATAATGATAATCATAATAGTAACCCATGCCAAGCTAAAATTCATCTCTTAACCCCTGACGTTACTTCTTATCCTCCACACATCCGGAACACAATTACTGCAACACACACAAACACACACACACACGTTTTATTCATGTGTTAAACATCTTATTTTCTGAGGCATCGTTGTACTTCCAATTCAAACATTAAGATTACACTTTGCAAAAGCCCTTCGATTAGTGTCTTCTCTGAATGAGTCTAATATAGTATGTGATTTGGTTATACACCATTATTGGGCTTGAATGTCATATTAACTTTGAGCCCTTAATTATATATTTCACCTATATCTACATTTCAAGATCTTTAGTTCAAACACCACTTTTCAAGGAAGAGTACTGTTAGCGTGAGTGTCACTGTCTTTGTGGAGGGTGCCAACCAAAAAGAAGGCCCTGCTCCAAAATCGAAATCTTCAGTTTTAACTTGGTGGCATGGTGAAGTTTTCAAACCAAAGAAAACTAGCAACTCTCAAGGATGATGGTGGTAGAATCAATGCTGGGGCTGTTTTTTTGCCAGCGATACTGGCACACAGCAAAAACTGGATGGAATCCTGATGATGGAAAAATACAAGAGTACTATGATTTCCACGTTAATGGAAGTGAGAAAAAAAAATGTTACAGTTTAATGCAGGTTTTTGCAGAAATTTACAAAAATTGAATGCAATTTGAGGAGAAGGAATGTTTGTTTGAAGAAGTATTTCCCCGGTGGACGGCTCAATCATGGCAGAATCTCATAACAAACACTAGCCCTCCCATTCACAAACTAAACTTGTTGACCAAAAAAACAGCAAAAGCAAAAAAGTTGTAAATTTTGGCGCAACTGGCAAAGATGGACGTTTTATTTACAATGAACCACATCCATATCAGATCCACTGGCCACCGACTGGCCGATGGAAACATGCGAGGTGGTGGAGACGGCACAACAGAGGCAGACGGGACAGTCAATATTGATGAAAATTTATGTGCTGATTCAGATAGTTACTTTAAACTGTGGTTATTGTGATTATTAAATTTATTCAAATGTGCCTGACATTGTGTAAACACAGGACAAAATTATACTTCGCAGCCTGCGCCAAGTTGCGCAACCCACGAAATAGAGATCTATGTGTGTATGTGCTGTATGGGTGTTCTCACACTGTTATTTTTTTCTGTTATGACCTCATGCTATAGAGAAAATTAAACCAACTTGACCATCTTAGGGGCTCGGGGTGCCGCCCAGTCCCCTTAATATAACGGCCGGGGAAACACAAGTTTTATTGGGACCACAATGATGATCAGCAAAGCATTGGAAGATGACTTCCACCTCACGCTTCTAGACCCGACAAGTGCAAGTAGAACTGTGTTCAAAATAATTAACTAACTAACCAGATTAATTGCTGTTAGTAGTATATTTTTATTGCTACATAGCAAACAAGTTACCAGTTGGTGCAGTAGATTCTCAGAAAACAATGACTCAGCATCGGGCAATTAGTTGGAAGGGGGGTGTTCAAAAAAATAGCCGTATCTGCCTTTGACTTTACAAACACAAAATTATTTTGTACAAACTTTTTTGTTTCTAGGATTTCGCAATCCTGAGAATCACTAAACTAATATTTAGTTGTATGAGCACAGTTTTTTATAACATTCACATCTGTGTGGCATGGAGTCAACCAACGTGTGGCACTTTTCAACTGTTATTCCACTCCAAGTTATTAAATAACATTCTACAATTCATTCACTACACAAAGTTCTTGATTGGATTCGGGTCCGCAGGTTAGGCTGGCCACTCCATAGCATTACAACATAACAAGATTTTGCTCATTTATTAGTGTATTTAGGGTCATTGTCTTGTTGAAAAACCCATTTTAAGGGCATGTCCTCTTCAGCATAAGGCAACATGACCTCTTCAAGTATTTTTACATATGCAAACTGATCCATGATCCCTGCTATGCGATAAATAGGCCCAACACCATAGTAGGAGAAACATGCCCGTATCAAGCACCATCAAGCTTCACTGTCTTCACTCTGTACTGTGGCTAGATTAGCTTCACACAGATGTCTTCTAAATGTCACAGAACTTTGAGGTAACTCTAGACTGTCTTTCATCATCCTGGAGCTTATCATTGGCTGAGCCTTTGCCATTCTGATTATTCTTTGATCCATTTTTATAGTTTGTTTTGTTTGTTTTCAATTTTCTGCCACGTGTCTTTGGGTTTGCTCTCCATTTTAAGGCATTGGAGATCATTTTAGCTGAACAGCCAAAAAATATTTGCATCTCCTCATATCAACTTTTTCAACAAAGAACGCTCTTCTAAAACAGTGTCTTGATCAACATTTTCCTTAAATAGGGCTCATCTGACTCACACCTGTTTTTTTCACAAAATTGATCGCTGATCACTGATTGAATGCCACCATGCTATTTTTTTTAACACACTTCTTGGCCCAATTGTAAAACCTTAAAAGCATGCATATCATGAATGCTGGGTCCTGTTTGTTTTCTGAGAATCTACTGCACCAACTGGTAACTTGTTTGCCATGTAGCAATAAAAATGTACTAATAACAATGATTAATCGGGTTAGTCACATTGCACTGCTATTATGTTTAACACTACTGTATGTGGACAGGGTTATTATGGAAGTCCGTGAAATATTACTTTAACAGCTAGGCTGTGCTAGGCTCAAAATGATCACAGCTATAGAAGCTTTTGGAATAAGATTCCCGAGTAGTGCGTTTGCTGTAAACAAAGCTGTGCCTATGCAGCAGACAAACAGGAGGACATACTGTGGAGCGCACAGCAGCGTGCAGTCACCTGTGAGGTAATTAGCCGAGCTCACAAGGATGTCGCCATGTGAGTGAGCACAAAACGAAGGTATGATGTGGAGCCAACGGGGGAGGAGGTGGTTGCGTAAGAGGACTCGACGGGCATCACTAGTGTAGACATGATAACAAACACAATGGCAACAAACATTACCAGAGAAGGCATGCGCCATGAGTTTAAGTTTGTTTTTATTCTTTTTTTTTCCAAAACACAAAAGAGATACATTTGGACATATTTTTTGTCATTATAAACAATCCCTTACGTCCTAACAGCTTTGACACTAATGTGATTTTGCAACACAACATCATGTAGTCATTCTTTAACTTGTTATCATATCTTGTTCAGTGTTTACCAATTTGTATTCATTGCAAATGCTTAACAGTAAACAACAGGCAAAACAGTCATCCAAAGGTAATAGGATGCATCCAGTGACCACAAGTTATCAACCTCTAAACATCACGCTGTGTGTTGTTCTACATCTTTGGTCTTATAAACACAAAACAAGTCAACCTTTCCTCTTAAACATCAGCCCTGCCGTTCGAATGCTACGGCCCTGCAGTTATGCAAGCTATCTTTTATTTAATGCTGCTGAGTCTTGGCAGGGATCAATAAATCATTTCTTATCATTTCATTTATGGGTTCACAGGAGATGATGTCCACATCAAAAATATTTCTGGGTTTGAGTATGATGTGCATGTTAATTTATTTGTTTTGGTATTCAAAAATTAATAGTTAATTTAAATCATTTTCAACATTATAAACTAACACTCTTAGACCCAAAGGTATTTGTCCATCCATCCGTCCATTTTCTTCCGCTTATCCAAGGTCGGGTCGTGGGGGGAGCAGCCTAAGCAGGGAAGCCCAGAAGTCCCTCTCCTCGGCCACTTTGTCCAGCTCTTCCCGGTGGATGCCGAGGCGTTCCCAGGACAGCTGAAAGACATAGTCACCCCAGCGTGTCCTGGGTCTTGCCCGAGGCCTCCTACTGGTTGGACGTGCCCTGAACACCTCCCCAGGGAGGAGTTCTGGAGGCATCCTAACCAGATGCCCGAGCCATCTCATCTGACTCCTCTCAATGTGGAGGAGCAGCGGTTCTACTCCGAGTCTCTCCCGGATGACAGTGCTTTTCACCCTGTCTCTAAAGGAGAGCCCGGCCACCCTGCGGAGCTTGTACCCGTGGTCTTGTCCTTTCGGTCACTACCCAAAGCTCATGACCATAGGTGATGGGTAGGAACGTAGATTGACCGGTAAATTGAGAGCTTTACCTTTCGGCTCAGCTCTCTCTTCACCACAACAGACCGGTGCAGAGTCCGCATCACTGCAGACGCCTCACCAATCCACCTGTCCATCTCACGTTCCATCCTTCACCCACTCGTGAACAAGACCCCGAGGTATTTCAACTCCTCCACTTGAGGCAGAACCTCATCCACGACCCGGAGATGGCACTCCACCCTTTTCCGGGCAAGAACCATAGAGTCAGATTTGGAGGTGCTGATTCTCATCCCAGCCGCTTCACACTCAGCTGCGAACCAATCCAGTGAGAGTTGAAAGTCACTGCTCGATGTAGGCAGCAGGACTACGTCATCTGCAAAAAGCAGAGACCGAATCCTGTGGCCACCAAACTGAAACCCCTCAATGCCCTGGCTGCGAATATAAATTCTGTCCATGTAAGTAATGAACAGAATCGTTGACAAAGGGCAGCCCTGGCGGAGTCCAACTCTCACTGGAAACGGGTCCGACTTATTGCCGGCAATGCGAATCAAACTCTGACACCGGTCATACAGGGAACGAACCGCAGTATTCACAAAGGAACACCGTCGAATGCCTTCTCCAAGTCCACAAAACACAGGTAGACTGGTTGGGAAAACTCCCATGGACCCTCAAGGACCCTGCCGAGAGTATAGTGCTGGTCCACAGTTTTACGACCAGGACGAAAACCACACTGCTCTTCCTGAATCCGAGATTTGACTATCCGGCGGATCCTGCTCTCCAGAACCCCTGAATAAACCTTACCATGAAGGCTGAGGAGTGTGATCCCACGATAGTTAGAACACACCCTCCTGTCCCCCTTCATGAAAAGCGGGACCACCACCTTGGTCTGCCAGTCCAGGGGCACCGACCCCGATGTCCATGTGATGCTGCAGAGTCTTGTCAACCAAGACACGCCCACAGCATCCAGGGCCTTAAGGAACTCCGGGCGGATCTCATCCATCCCCAGGGCCTTGCCACCAAGGAGCTTTTTGACCACCTCGGTAACCTCAGCCCCAGAGATAGGGGAACCCGCCTCAGATTCTGGCACTGCTTCCATGTTGGAAGACGTGTCAATGGGATTGAAGAGGTCTTCAAAGTATTCCCTCCACCGGTCCACAACATCTTGAGTCGAGGTCAGCTGGCACACCGTCCCCACCATACAGGGTGTTGACTGTGCACTGCTTCCGCCTCCTGAGACGGCGGATTTTGGACCAGAATCTCTTTGAAGCCATATAGAAGTTGTTTTCCAAGCCCTCTCAAAACTCCTCCCATGTCTAAATTTTTGCCTTAGTGACTGCCAGAACCGCAGACCGTTAGGCCTGCCGGTACCTGTCAGCTGCCTCCATAGTCCCATGGGCAAAAACGGCCTGATAGGACTCTTTCTTCAGCTTGACGTCATCTCTCACCGCTGGTTTCCACCAACGGGTTCTGGGATTACCGCCACGACAGGGACCGACCACCTTACGGCCACAGCTCTGATCGGCCGCATCGACATTGGAGGCACGATACATCGCCCACTCTGACTCAATTTCTGCTGCCTCCTTCGAAACTTGGTCAAAGCTCTCCCGCAGGTGGGAGTTGAAACTTCTTCTAATAGGGGACTCTGCCAGACGTTCCCAGCAGACACTCACAATGCGTTTGGGTCTGCCAGGTCTGACTGGCATCCTCCCCCACCATCGGAACCAACTCACCACCATGTGGTGATTGGTTGACAGCTCCACCCCTCTCCTCACCCGAGTGTCCAAAACATGTGGCCGTAAGTCCGACGTCGCAAACACAAAGTCAATCATCGAACTGCGGCCCAGGGTGTCCTGGTGCCAAGTGCACATGTGGACACCCTTATGTTTGAACATGGTGTTCGTTATAGAAAATCCGTGACGAGCACAGAAGTTCAATAGAAAAACACCGCTTAGGTTAGGATCAGGGGGGCCGTTCCTCCCAATCACACCTCTCCAGGTCTCACTGTCGCAGCCAACATGAGCGTTGAAGTCACCCAGTAGAACAAGGGCATCCCCCAAGGGAGCACTCTCTAGTACTTCCTCTAAGGACTCCAAAAAGGGTGGGTATTCTGGGACTGCTGGTTGGTGCATAAGCACAAACAACAGTCAGGACACGTCCCCCCACCCGAAGGCGTAGGGAAACTACCCTCTGGCTTACCGGGTTAAACTCCAACGTGCAGGCTTGGAGCCCGGGGGGCAACAAGAATTGCCAGCCCTGCCTGTCGCCTCTCATTGCCGGCAACACCAGAATGGAATGAAGTCCAGCTCCTCTTGAGAGGACTGGTTCCACAGCCCTTGCTGTGCATTGAGGTGAGTCCGACTATATCTAGCCGGAATTTCTCCACCAGCTCAGGCTCCTTTCCCGCCAGAGAGGTGACATTCCACGTACCAACAAATAGCTTCTGTAGCTGAGGATTGGACTGCCAAGGCCTCCGCCTCCGGCCGCCACCCAGCTTACTAGTGGTGAGCTCATGGCAGGGGGGACCCACGTTACCTTTTTGGGCTGTGTCTGACCGGGCCCCGTGGGTGCAGGCCCGGCCACCAGATGCTCGCCATCGTGCCCCACCTCCAGGCCTGGCTCCAGAGGGGGACCCCGGTGACCCGCGCCCGGGGGAGGGAAAACGAAGTCCATTGTTTTTAATCATCATCAGGGTCTTTTTAGCCACTCTCTGTCTGTCACAATGATATTTGTGACATTCCTAAAATAATTTAATGTGCAAATGTGACTCGTGTCTCATTTGAATGCAGATATAATTTTGAATTTGTATCCGAGCTCCAGCGGTCTGAACGGTAAAGTGTAAATATATCCAACCCATACGTCATCAAAAGACATATGTTGCTGTGCAAAACTTGCAAGGATGAAAAGTACTCACAGATCTAGGTTGAAGTTCTTGTCATCAGAAACTTATTTCAACGTCTCACCACTCCGACATCCACCCAACAGATATCATTGCAAGTTCCCCATGAACTACCATAGCCAAAAGTCTTCATTCTTTCTTTTTAATCTCCTACCCTAAGTCATTTGGTTAGGAAAATGTTGACCCTTGTTGCATAAAATTGTTACAATTGGCACAAACCAACCAAGCGAACACAACTGAGGCAATATCTACTTCCATAGACACGTAGCCCTAGGTTTAATGTTGACCTCATATGTGAGTAAAATGAGCTAAATGTGAAGAAAATGGGCTAAATGTTCAAAATATATCAACAGGAAAAGTGTAATTTTTTTTAGTTCGGCACTCCTTAACCTACCAGCATAGCTTGCTTATTCAGCCATCTTGGATACACACAATACACAATACTACAGTATCCTGTAAAACACATTCATTTGGCAAACTGAAATGAGAATGTCACATTATAAGTGCCATCCCGGTGAAGAAAGAAAAACATAAAGGAAGCTAATGATGCAAAAAGGGGTAGAGGCGTTAACAAAGCCAAAGTCACAAGCGATGGAAGATGGTGAGAAGTTGTTGATGTGCTGCATCCCCTCCTCTCACTACCCTCCCGTCCTCCTCTCTGCTCCTCACAGTCTTCCCAACAAAAGTCAATAAAGATAAAACTGGTGTTAAATATTTATTCACCCATTTAATTTGTCATTTGTAATTATTTTGCATTGTTTTCATCAAGTAAATCTATAAAAATTCTTTTAAAAATGTATTTTTTTTATTATGCTGGCTGTCTGGAATAAAGTAATTGGATTCACATGATATCCTATGGAAACATTTATTTTTCTTCAGTTTTGTACGTTACAGTTTTCGCCTGACCTTTTGGAACAAAAATAATGAAACTTGAAGTAACGCTGGACTCTGCGCATCGGAGGTAAGTGTCCGGAAACCATAAAGAGTAGCTATTTGTCACTCATACCAGTTCCTAATGTGAGCTTTATGTGTTTTGATATGTTCTTTCCCTATGTATTCTTCAACCACTACAAGGAGTCATGCTAAATGTTGCTTTCAAATTACAAAGTCAGCCAATGTGATCTATTCTACTCTGTTCAGTGCACAACGAAACAAGGACAGAATACGCAGCAAAACTCAACACAAACTAAACTATGAAATAAACATTTCATATTGAAAAGGAATTCAACAAAATACAAATTCCACCTCATGCATGATTAAAAACAAACACACGTTCCTTTAACAGTACAAACGACATCATGCAAATTACCCTAAAGAAAGATCTTTTTCAGGGCTTATTTATAAAGCAAAACTTTTGCATGCACACACGTCGGGGCTTTACCCGACAAGAACACACAAAACGCTTTAGGGAGGGACAGATGCAACCTCAGCCATCTGTTCCATTCGATTCATGCTGGACATCAACAAACACTCTCACAACTCAAGGCTGCACACCCACGCAGTAAATTAACATGCACACACTGCAACCTGTCAACAGAACGGCAACACCGAACATGCACAATCAGAATCCATAATGGTCCTACATTTCCCCACACGCACTGCAAACAAATCCAAGCTCCAAAGAGCCTCTTGAGCTTCTTACCCATCAGCTGGGCTCTGCTGTCCGAATGGAGCAGTGTGGGGATGTGGAAGAGTACACTATCTGTGGCAAAAGTGTAACTCCCCACTCAAGTCCGCTGCAGCCCGAAGCACAGCAGACAAATCTTGTTTTCCTAGTGGGAAGAGAGCTCTTTCCCACTCCGTCTCTCTTTGCTCTGCCCTCCCTCTGCTGCTCCGTCCCCTCCCACTCTCCCTTTCTCCCACACTCTCTCTCGGTTGCACTTGCAACTCATCAGAGGGCAGCATCAGCCACGGAGAGTATTTTGGCTGGTTTGGCGACACTGCAAATCATTGGTATCGATCGGACATCAAATATAGTAGTCAGTATTGCCTATACCGATACAGATACTTGAAATTCTTCCTGGAACAATTGAGTCTTTAATTTGCACATCATGACTATAATGACCGATTTTACACAAACAAAACCAAAAAAATACATGTAATAAGGCAATTTGACAGTAAAACACTTCTTCTTTTATTACACACACAGATATATATATGTATATATACGCACAAAATGAAGTCAATAGTAAGCGTTTTCAAAATTCCAAACTGAACTGAGATTCAATTGAGAATGTCTGCCAAATTCCAGTTACGAAGAAAAGCAAATATTTCATTTGATTAACAAAATACTACTATTTTCATTTTATGGAAACTGGTAGAAAAAAAAAATCTCCCAGACTGCTTTCCTTTATCCTACCAAAGTATTCAAATTAGAGAGATTTTTTGTCATTTTAGTGTTTTTCCAGTATTTTTAGTATTTAAACCAAAACTTTTGTTAAATGTGGCACATTCTTCCTGTTACTTGGCTTTAAGTCAAAATTGTAATGTATTTATTTACACTTTCTGTAATTCCAATTTAAATTAATTGAATTGAAATTTCATGTAAGATTTTTATTTTGCACAAGCCTGGTAAGTGATGCAAAATAACTATTGGCGCCGATTCAAATCCTTTGGTGTTTTAAGTGCAACAACGTCTTCCCCTGATACAGAATACTATTTGGATCAACCCCCTGCTGTCAGATTTTACCCACATTCTCATTTCATCAGGCAGACCGTATCTCTACCCACATTTTTATTTGGGGACTGAGGCACTGAATGCTGTACAGACTCACACTTGTGTGTGTGTCATTTATTACACACACGCACATTTCTGGCTATCTAAAGCCCTCCTACACACCAGCAGTGCAGCAGTACAGTCAGTTTTTGTGAAGCCAACTTGATGAGAATGGCACTGCCTGGCCTTTCGACATCGTGACCATGTTTTTTAAAAATGAAATGATGAAGGAGACATCTTTATCTGGCAAATGTGAACACAAACGACTCATGTTTCTGCATGGCTCTTATGTAACGGTGTTACAATTTCTGTCACACTTAAATGTTTCAGATCATCAAACAAATGTAAGTATTAGTCAATAACAACACAATTAAACACATAATTCCGTTTTTAAATGTTTCGTTTTTAAACAAAAAAACAAATCTATAGGGACCTGAGTAGTTCACGTAGCAGACAATAGTAGAAATAGTAGAAAAAATTAAAGGTAAATCATTTAAGACGTAAATAAGATTCATGGTCTAGTGTGTCACTATAAATGTGTTCCCTAGTTGAGCTCAGTGATTGGCGTACGGGAAGTGACGTTGGGGGTTTTCTCCGGGTACTCCGGTTTCCTCCCACATTTCAAAAACATGCATGTTAGGTTAATTGGCGACTCTAAATTGTCCATAGGTATGAATGTGAGTGTGAATGGTTGCATGTCTGCCCTGCGATTGACTGGCGACCAGTCCAGGGTGTACCCCGCCTCGCGCCCAAAGTCAGCTGGGATAGGCTCCAGCATACCCTGCAACCCTAATGAGGATAAGCGGCATAGAAAAATGGATGGATGGAAAAGTAGGCCATATTCAACCACAAGACAAGTACAAACTGAACAGGAGTCAAACAAGATCAAGAGGAACATTGACCCAGTGAAATGTAACAAAATCTATGTTTTAATCATTATTATTTAGAATTTTAAAAAAACAGAGAAGAGGGAAACCGCAAAATTTGAAGATCAAAGCGACAAAGAAAGACTGCATATTTGATTTTACTTGAAACATCCACATATAGTCTCACACCTCAGAATTCAGTGAGCAGCGTTTTATATTTTTATGTTTATAGTTTTACAAAAACAACAACGTAGACCCGAGTATGGATAGTCAAACATTCTCCTTTATATAAATAATCCCAGTTAAGAGTGATCGGTCCAAAATTTTTAATTTGTGCTTTGATTAAATGTTGTGAATTATTAAAATGTTGTAGTTGTTTGTGTAGAAATGCACATGTGTATTTCTACTTCTTACATGCAGGTTTGTGTTTTCATAGCTATTTTTGAAGTCCTGCCCAGAATCCGGGAAGGCGCATTTTGTACATTCAGTAAATACAACCAAACACCTGTTATCGATAAAAAGGACCTGTTATCAGCATGTTGTACAGTGCTGACGTCAAAGGCCTACCTAAGTTCCATGACCCTGATAAGAGCCAATGCTATTTAGCACAAGCCGAAATCACACACAAACCCCTCTTCATTTTTAGAATGGGAAGACTAACATTAGGAAGTGCAACGACCCCACGGACACAGCAGCACCAAACCAACTGTGTGGGTAAACCCTCATGCACGCCCATTAGGAAGCAAGGAACGCTCAAAAATCCCTGTTGATCTTACAGACCGGTTACTGCACCATGAGGGAGCCATGGAATGTAAACGAGATGCACTCATTCAAAGTTAAACCAGAATTGCCCCCAAAAGAGTGCAGAACACTCCTAAATATTTCTGTTTGACTGAAAAATCATGACGTGCCAGACAACCCTGTTCCACTCTGTGTTGCCTTCTCTGGGAGGTGGTAATGCAAAGTGTAATGTAACAGGCAAGCTCTTTTCAGAGTAGCTCCATCTGCTGGATCTGACGGGCTATTATCCCAAAACAAACTGATATTAATTGTGGAAAATGAAGATTAACATTCTGATCAACACAAACCATAATTCTTTGGCCCTCTTTATTAACAGATTTATGTGTCATCAACTAATACATAATCTGACACCTTATATAATTTACACTGGGAAAAGGTAACTAAACCGGAAATCCAGCTCTTTGGAATCAAATCGACATCCAGCGTTCGGAGGCAGAGAAATGCCGTGTATGACTCCAACAGCACCATCCCTTGAACGTGGAACCATTCTGTATACTTGCATAGGAACCTCGTATTATGATTCTTTATAAAATGTATTTTTTTCTCCATATTTTGGGTGTGGATTAATTGGGCTTACATAATTTCCAATGGGAACTTTTTTGTAGGTTTTGGTTTGAGGACATTTTGAAATGAATTCATAATGAAAATTGAGGTTATGATCAGTTGTGATTATTAGAACGCATGTATGAAAACTTGTGGGCGGGGTTACAAGGTGAAAAATGTGTACGTAAAAGAGGTCTTGTGCCATTATTTGCATCAGTAAGCAAGAGAACCAGACACGGCGTTAAGCGAACATACCCAAGATAAATATCTCATGTCGCGATCTGCATCAAAGTCAGTGTGCGTGCGTACGCATTCAATAATGCATGTGGCATAATGATTGCGAGGCATGCTGAAGTACACAGTGTGGCAGCTAGGCAGACAGGACTGATGAATAAATAATGCACGCTATCTGCTTCACAATGTACACACACATAAACATACAGGCAAGCCACAAGTTAGCTCCTCTGCTGTAAATGGGGAATAGACAACTTTTATTTTAAACCCCCGTTTGCTCTTTCCCTCCATACAGGCAGGAAAGGAAGAGGGGTGATTTTGTTTCTCTCCATCTCTCCTGAGATTCACAAACTGAGATTCCACAAATGTGAGACACAGTGTCATTTATTATTGATTTGGGTTATTTATAATACACATTCACTGTCTTTACAACACCATCACCATCTCCTTCTCCACTCTTGCACATTGTCCCATCGATTTGCCTATGTCTTTCTTCCATAGGAGAACAAATACACTTAATCTTAATAATCAGCTGCAGTCTGTTCTAGATGGATGTTCAACATGTCATGTAAGTATAAATTATATGAATAAATTGCATCAAAACAAGTTTATTTAAAGACAGACACAATTTAAAGGAAGACGGGGCTTTGGCGAGGAGCTCGCTTCATTCATATTTCACATCTTCTTCAGTCTCAATGGTAATGCCTTCCGGGCTTGTGCCGAGCTTGCAGCACACTGAGAGCCATTAGCTGTCATCGATGCTATACTTAAATATGTTGGCATAGCCCATTTCTTCATATGCACTTAAACTCATGTGGGTACCCTAGCACACCCATTTGAGCTGGAGCACTACAGCTATGCTCAAAAGAGCAGATAATAGCAATCTTTCTAAAATGGGCGTAGGCTACAAACAGAAGGTGTACTGTAAAAAGCACAAGCACATAAGCATTTAAAATAAAAACATATACATATTAACCCTTACATCAGTTGTTATCTTGGTATATTTATTATTGTTTATAACCACTGTTATATAATTCATTTACAGTGATTTTAAAACTACCACATTGTTGTATTCCCCTAATTATTATCCTATGTATTCCAAATTTGGAGTACATTTGGAGTACAGGAAATGAACAAATGTGTTGTATTTTAAAAAAAAAAAGAATAAGCTTTGCTTTTTCCTACTCCTTTTTGGATGCATGAAACTGTAAATTGTATTATGTGATTTATTCCAATGTAACTTGTATGCATTTTCAAAAGAAATGAAACCAGTACCCTCAGCATCATCAGATATTGCCTCAGTAGTTCTTTGCTAACATAGTTACAGTACAATACAAGTCTGTGCTTTCCTTATTGATCACGGCTGCAAAATAACCCACAAGGGAGCCAAAGAAAGTTGCAAGTGCCTCCATTTTAATAAAGAAGGTGAGAAAGACTATTGAATGCAAGACATAACTCACAGCAAAACACAAAGGTGGTGTCAGTGTGGCTCTCACTGCCTCATCGCCGTGTTTGTCAACAATCCAGTCTTCAACCAAGGTAAATGTGGTGCTAAATACTCCACATGTATTATAAACTATTGTAAAACCATTAGCATTAAGTTTTTGTGATAACATGTATTGGATTAATTGCATTTGCATTATTTTTTTATGGAAAAACTTATTTGGTTGGATAATGTTTTGGTTTGGAATTAATGACGCTAACCAAAGTTCCTCTGTAACTAAGAAATGCAGCAGACATAAATATTGACTCCATTTTAGACTTCAAGTACAACCCAAGAAGGACAAATTGTATATAGTACGTGCAAAAGTGCATTGCTTCCAAAATTACAGTCGTCCCTAGTTTATCGTGGTTAATCGAGTCTAAGTTCGATCATGATAAGTGGATTTCCACAATATAGTTCATGAATATTTTCATAGTTCAAGCAGAAAAAAAAACCTGTTCAGAACTTTCTAAATAAGGTTGTTGTCATCACTAAGAGAGCCCTGTAGACATTAAATAACACCTCTATAGTCACCTTTACATTCCTATTATTGTTTGTTTAAAACTCATTGCTCAACTGTAATTCACAGGCTGCTCTTCAAACCACGATGGAGTGAGGAACAACTGTATTCATGTATGGGTGTGTGCTTTCTGTTTGGTTGTCTCCTGTTGCTGTCGCTGCATACCAGCAAAGATCATTAAAAAGTAACTTTTCCTCCATTTCAGTCTCATCTGACTCATCCTGAGGTCGTCGCTACAATGCTGAGTCCAAAACGTAACAGAATGCTCCAACCACAAGACAACCTCGCATGAACTTTTGGACTCTGCAGGTGTTCAAGGCAATAGAAGAGGAGTGCACAAAATTCACTCCAGAGGAACTGGAGGATATGGTGTGGGGACCGGACGGCACGCTGATCCCAATGGCATGGGTGTACCCAGGACCTGCTGCAGACACACACCTAACAGTCCGGGATGCCGACGCACGTCACAACCGGCTCCAGCAAGGGCTTCACTGTGTCATAAGGTTAAGGTGAAGCCACTTAATTCCTCATTGCCGCCTAAGGCCCATTTCAGCACCGCGTCATGGGCTGCCAGTTTTTCCAGCCAGGGTGTCCTACCGGGAATACCCCCTTTCAAGCCTCCTCTTCCCTTCCCTGCTTTTGTGTGCAGTTGTGAACAGCGTCTGGAATCTGCCTTCGGAAGGGGGAGCTAGTGCGTCCTGCCAAGGCTAAGTCGGCTGCTGTGTTTCCGCCCGCTGCAGCCACTCCACCTGCTGCAGTCGCTCCTTCCAAGGCTCTGCCCACTGCAGCTTCACCCAAGGCTCCAGCCCTACTCAGGTGCCATCCCAGCCGACCCCCTGAGGGGTCTCGGCGTCTTCACCTGACTCACGGTCCCGGCCGGCCTTCAAAGGCGTTCTGCCAGCAACCCACCACCTGTCTTCGCACCACCCATCCCCCTTTTGACTTAGGACGTCTGGAATCAGTCAGGGGGCGGGGGTACTGTCACAATCTGTTGTCTGCGTTTTATGCCTTATACTGTTGTTGGAGCAGCGCTTTCCGTTTGGTTGTCTCCTGTTGCTGCCACTGCATACCCACAAATATCATAAAAAAGTACGTTTAATTGTATTTGTATCTCATCTCACGCATCCTGGGGTCGTCGCTTCAATGCAGAGGCCAAAACGTAACAGAAAGGTGCTAAGAAATAGCAACAATGGACAAGAACAAGGGTTTCTTTTATAGCAATTGGCTTTAAACCACCATTTATGGTTTAGCAAAATCAAAACTTCAGTGTTCAAAGCAAAGGCACAGCACCAGAGTAAAGAAAAGCCAACTTTAGCATCTATGTTTTTTTTTTTTTAATTATAGCTGTCTATCCTTAAACGTTACAGTAATTTGGCAGTGACATACCTGCTGGAGTCACCCATTTTCATCATCACCCATAGTATCAGCTCAACATACTTGAGGCTCTGGTAGTACATGCTTTTGCCGACTGAAATGTGTCAAACTAGAGCTCAAGGGTGGGAGGTATTTAAATTTTCATGTACTGGTTTGTTAGTTAATTTGGATTATTCAAAAACAAAACTGCTTTAATGAACAAATCTGAATGAATGCCCCACGAGTTTTGGATCCGTATAAAGGTGCAAACACCATTTAAGAAGTGTTCAATTAGCAAATATTAATAATAATAAGCAGAGACGGCAAACATGATCCAGTTCTTCTTTTGATTGGTTTTCTGGTAATAGGGACATTTGTGTGCCTCAAAGCAGCAACACCCTGAGCGTAAGGCAAAGGTCTAAAGCCAGAAGTGGTCATTCATTATACATGGCTTCAAGTAGACTGCTCGGTATCCATATGGTTCTACTTGGGCTTTTAAAAGCCTTTACAAAACACGCCTCTACATTAACAAGTGAGAGGAAGTGAAAGGGTCAGGAATGTCTGGAGTCAAATGTACACAATATGCCTTAGAAAGTTTTGACCTAACATTTGCACATGGTGAAGACAAACTGTAACCTACAGAAAACACAACACGAGGTGATCACAAGTGATAATTGCAATTTAGGAGTTTTGTCTTTGACTTCAGTAACCTCAAGCATCATGGATCAAATATAATTCAATGGAAACAAAACCTGTTATGCTTCAATTGTGTGCAAGAAACATTTAGGGCTTAAATCTTTATTGTGTTGTGAGTGAACAATGGCAACTGAAGATTTGTGGATTCAGTTATCCAATCTAATGAATCACTTTAATTGCAACTTTTAATCCAAAATGAATGAATGAAGAAATAGACTTGTTATGGGTGTATGTATTACTTATGTTTTTGTTACGATCTCGCGAGGCATGATGTAACGACCCCAAGGATGTAGAGAGCTGGACGTCAGGCAGGTAAGGTTTGCAGGACTCTTTAATAAAGATGCTGTGAAGCAGCAGCAGGAACATAGGAGCAATAAGTGATGTTGAAAAAGCAACAATGAACCGACAGGACTGGAGCACACACCTGAACATAAACACCATGGAACACAAGCGAGAAACAGGTGCGCGTAATTAACAAAGGAGAAAAAACTACAAGGCAAGGAAAACATGTGAAACTAGGAAAATAACACAGGAAAACCAACTAGAACAAAACCAAAACTGTCACGAATACAAAACACCGATCGTGACAGTAGCCCCCCCCCTACCTCAAGGGCGGATTCCAGACATCCTAAAAAGTTCAAGAGTCACTAGGATACGGGAAGGGCGTTGGGAGGACTGGTGGTGGGCCGCGGGCGAGACCCCTCCCGGGGTCGGCCGGAGAAGTGCCTAGCCAGGACTGGAACCTTGGGCGTCGCAGGAAGCCCTGGAGCTAACGTCAGGGAAGGCGCCGCTGGAGCGCCCTGCGCCGGGGGAGGCGCCGCTGGAGCGTCCTGCGCCCTGGGAGGCGCCGCTGAAGCGCCCTGCGCCCTGGGAGGCGCGACTGGAACGGCCTGGGAGGCGCCACAGGAGGCACTGGAGCTAACGCCCTGGGAGGCGCCACAGGAGGCACTGGAGAGGAACTCGAACCAATGCCCTGGGAAGACGGACTGGAAGGACCGGGGTCGACGCCCTGGGAGGTACCACAGGAGTGGCTGCCGCCGGCGGGAACTGCTGCTGGCGGGCGTTTGGCGGAATCCTGCAGCGGGCTGCGGCGACCGGCAGCGTCTGGGCTGCCGAAGCCGACGGCGACTGCCGGGAACGTGGAGTGGGTGGCGTCCTGAGCGAGGCGTGGCTATCGGCAGCTACTGGGCTGCCGAAGCCAAAGAAAACTGCCTAGGACGAGGAGTGGGTGGAGTCCTGCAGCGAGGTGCGGCGATCGGCAGCGCCTGGGCCGCCGAAGCCGGCGAAAGCTGTCAAGGACATAGAGTAGACGAAGTCCCCTTGCGCTATCCGTCCTCCGCTATCCGGCCGGACACCCTAGCTCCCCCTCCAGAAGGCGGATCCCAGACGCCGTCTTCGTTCGCCAGAGGAACCAGGGAAGGGTGGAGGGAGGCTTGGAGGGGGGCATGCGACTCACAGCGTCGACGTCCCTGCGTCGGCAACGCCGGATTTCCCCGTTGCAGGCGGGCCGGCGTGTGTGTGGCGGCTCTCAGCCACACCGACGCTATGGGGACCAGCGTGCCATCTGGGCCCCACATAAGGTACTTTAACTCCTCCGGCGAGTACCTGGCCAACTCCTCCTTCTTTGCCTCGAGCGTCAACGGCGTCCGTGAGTTGCTCTCCGCAAGGTCGAATTCTGGTCGGTTCATTCTGTTACGATCTCGTCGCGGCATGATGTAACGACCCCAAGGATGCAGAGAGCTGGATGTCAGGCAGGTAAGGTTTGCAGGAATCTTTAATAAAGATGATGCGAAGCAGCGGCAGGAACATAGGAGCGATACGTGATGTGGAAAAAGCAACAATGAACCGACAGGACTGGAGCACACACCTGAACATAAACACCATGGAACACAAGCGAGAAACAGGTGCGCGTAATTAACAAAGGAGAAAAAACTACAAGGCAAGGAAAACATGTGAAACTAGGAAAATAACACAGGAAAACCAACTAGAACAAAACCAAAACTGTCACGAATACAAAACACCGATCGTGACAGGTTTTTTACCATTCAGTGGTGGTCACAGTATAACCCTGGCGAGGATCACAAATACCGCCAAGTATGCAAAAATATTAGTAGAACTGGTGTGATAAAGAAAATATGAAATCATAAATGTTCCGGTTTTTAAGCCGTACCTACTAAATGTATTTAATTATTGGGACATATGAGGCACATTTAGAATATAGAATATTTTAGAAGTTCCCATCGCAAACACACACAGTTAGTAAAAATGAATAAACTACACTAAAACTAAAACTATATCCTTTCTATTCGATATGCCCGTTATGGCACCCTCTTGGAAAGTTTTTGATTTGTGTTAATTATGCACAATACCGCAAACGGCAGATTTCAGTTTTCCTGCAGTAAAAATCCCCAAAAGGTGGACAAGAGACACATTCAATGAGGTAAGTAAAGCTAAAGAGCTGGGGCCACATACATTGAAATGTAATACTGAATACATAAATAAACTGTAGTGTGTGTGAACCTTATGGGAGCTGTGCAGAAATAAGGTAGCTGTAACTGACTGCTGCCTACACCAGACTGGCAGAGGACAGGGAGCACTATGCCAGGTCAGGGAGTGTGTGGGTGAGGTAGTGGGCTTTTTAGGCCCATCTGGGGATCTGGCAAGCCTGCCTGAGGCCAATGTGGGCTCCCTCTTGAGCGCATGTGTACTAAACAGATTGTGTCATCCTCAAAAGGTGTTCACGAGATGCAGGTGCTGCTGGAGGTGACTGGAGAGATGAAGGGCTGGACTGACTTAGCAGCAGGAGACTAAAATACACTGAAAAAAACATCAGGTGATTCTGATATGATAGTATCATAGTGGAATTACAACAATATATAAGGATTTGTAATGTGACAATTTAAACACAATATAAATACAATTAAATGGATACCTTTTTAATGAACAGGTTGGGGCAGGGGCATCAAAGACACCACTCGGAAAACAGGGCTAAGATTGACTTATTGCTTACTCATCTTTCAAAATACTCATTTCTACTAATGTAAGAATTGTATGTTCATGATTTTAGAAAATTACTACAGTCCTAAAATATAATGGCTAAATATATATAATAGCAGCACGGTAGATGAATGGGTAGCATGTTGGCCTCACAGTGGGGAGGTTCTGGGTTTGAATCTCCGTTGGGCATCTCTGTGTGGACCTTCAGTCAGTCAGTACCTTCAGTCCAGAATATAAGCTATTCTCTATGCAAGCAGTGTCAATTATTGGCAGAACTGAGGGAGGAAGTAGACACATGTGTGGAGTCCCGTGTGGAGACACTTTGCGTTCAAGGCAGATGAATGTGAAACAGTCACAGTAATCCCTTGTTTATTATGGTTAATAGGTTCCACACAATGCCATGATACGTTGAATTCTTTATTTATATATCATGTATATATTATATATTCATAGTTTGATCATAGAATGTCTACAACCTTCAAAATGCGTTTTTAACATTATTAGATCCCACTAGACATGAAATAACAACCATATAATCACCTGTCAATAAGCCATTTAGGGCATGAATATGACTGGTGTGTTGCTATAAATGTGTTCCCTAGAGGGGGCTGAGTAGCAGACTGACAGGAAGTGACATTATTGCATTTTAGCTTGGCGTAGCCTGTGTTTTTATAATAGATTATTATCAGGGCTTATTATGCCAATTGCGAGATAATTCAAACTTGCAATGAAAGCCTGTTGTTCTGGCTCAGAACTTCTGGCTTCAGAAGACCCTATGAAAAAAATCAAGAGGAGTGACCTTACCTCGCCTGGACGTGGGATACCGGGGCCTCACCCTGGAGCCAGGCCTGGGGCAGGGGCTCGCAGGCAAGCGCCTGGTGGCCAGGTCTTCACCCGTGGGACCTGGCCGGGCCTAGCCCGAAGAAGCCACAAGGGAACTCCCCCCCGCAGACCCACCACCTACGGGGGCAACCATAAGGGTCCGGTGCTGTGTGATTTGGGCAGTGGTCGAGGGCGGGTGTCCGGGCGACCTGGTCCTGGCGGCCAAATCTGGTTCTTGGGACATGGAATGTCACTTCTCTGGTGGGGAAGGAGCCCGAGCTTGTGGAAGAGGCGGAGAGATTCCGATTAGATAGAGTCGGACTCACCTCAACCCACAGTTTGGGCTCTGGAACCAAATTCCTTAAGAGGGGCTGGACCTTGTTCTTCTCTGGAGTTGCCGCAGGGGAGAGGCGGCGAGCTGGTGTGGGCTTATTGTTAGCCCCCCGGCTTGGTGCCTCTGTGTTGGAGTCATCCCCAGTAAACAAGAGGGTCACTTCCCTACGCCTTAGGGCTGGGGAAAGGGTCCTGACTGTGGTTTGTGCCTATGCGCCGAACGGCAGTTCAGAGTACCCAGCCTTCTTGGAGTCTATCAGAGGGGTGCTGGAGAGCACCCCAGCTGGTGACTCCATAGTTCTACTGGGAGACTTCAACGCCCATGTGGGCAATGACAGTGTGACTTGGAGGGGCGTGGTTGGGAGGAACGGCCTCCCTGACCTGAACCCGTGCGGTGTGTTGTTGCTGGACTTCTGTGCGAATTACAGTTTGTCCATAACAAACACCATGTTCGAACATAAGGATGTCCATAAGTGCACTTGGCACCAGGACACCCTAGGTCGCAGGTCTATGATCGACTTTGTGGTCGTATCATCAGACCTGCGTCCGCATGTTCTGGACACGCGGGTGAAGAGAGGGGCTGAGCTGTCAACTGACCACCACCTGGTGATGAGTTGGATTAGATGGCGGGGAAGGATGCCGGACAGACCTGGCAGACCCAAACGCGTAGTGAGGGTGTGCTGGGAACGTCTGGCAGAATCTCCCGTTCGTCGAGTCTTCAACTCTCATCTCCGGCAGAGCTTCGCCTGCATTTCGAGGGAGGACCGGGATATTGAGTCCGAATGGGCCGTATTCCGTGCCTCTATTGCTGAGGCAGCCAGTTGTGGTTGCGGCCGCAAGGTGGTCGGTGCCAGTCGTGGTGGCAAGCCCCGAACCCGATGGTGGACACCGGGGGTTAGGGCTGCCGTCAAGCTGAAAAAGGAGTCCTATCGAGCATGGATGGCTTGCGGGACTCCCGAAGCAGCTGACAGGTACCGGCAGGCCAAGCGGCACGCGGCTTCGGCGGTGGTCGAGGCAAAAACTCGGGTGTGGGAGGAGTTCGGTGAGGCTATGGAGCACGACTTTCGGTCGGCCTCGAAGAGGTTCTGGCAAACCGTCCGACACCTCAGAAAGGGGAAGCAGCCCCCAGTTCACACTGTTTACAGTGCGGACGGGGGCTTGCTGACCACGACTGTGGATATAGTTGGTCGGTGGAAGGAATACTTCGAGGCCCTTCTCAATCCCACTGACATGCCTTCCATAGAGGAAGCAGAGTCTGAGGATACGTACGTGGACAGTTCTATCACCGTGGCTGAGGTAATTGGGGTAGTCAAATCACTCCCCAGTGGCAAGGCTCCGGGGGTAGACGAGTTCCGCTCAGAATTTCTCAAGGCTCTGGATGTTGGAGGACTGTGTTGGTTGACACGCCTCTACAACATTGCATGGAAGTCAGGAACAGTACCTCTGGACTGGCAGACCGGGGTGGTGGTCCCCATTTTTAAAAAGGGTGACCGGAGGGTGTGTTCCAACTATAGGGGGATCACACTCCTCAGCCTTCCTGGGAAAGTCTACTCCAGGGTGCTGGAGAGAAGGGTACGACCGTTAGTCGAACCTCGGTTAGAGGAGCTGCAATGTGGTTTTCGTCCCGGTCGCGGAACACTGGACCAGCTCTACACCCTTGCAAGGGTACTCGAGGGTATGTGGGAGTTTGCCCAACCAGTCTACATGTGCTTTGTAGACCTGGAAAAGGCATTCGACCGTGTCCCTCGTGGTGTCCTGTGGGGGGTGCTCCGGGAGTACGGGATTGATGGTCCGCTTCTACGTGCCATTCGGTCCTTGTACAATCGAAGCAGGAGCCTGGTTCGCATTGCCAGCAGTAAGTCGAGCTTGTTTCCGGTGAACGTTGGCCTCCGCCAAGGCTGCCCTTTGTCACCGATTCTGTTCATAATCTTCATGGACAGAATTTCTAGGCGCAGTCAAGGTGTTGAGGGAGTCCAGCTTGGTGACCTTAGGATCTCGTCTCTGCTATTTGCAGACGATGTGGTCCTTATGGCCTCATCAGGCTGTGACCTTCAGCGTTTACTGGAGCGGTTTGCAGCTGAGTGTGAAGCTTCTGGGATGAGACTCAGCACCTCCAAATCCGAGGCCATGGTTCTCAGTCGGAAACGGGTGGACTGTACCCTCCGGGTTGGGAGTGAGGTCTTGCCTCAGGTGGAGGAGTTCAAGTATCTCGGGTTCTTGTTCACGAGTGAGGGAAGGTTGGAGCGTGAGATCGACAGACGGATCGGTGCAGCATCTGCAGTAATGCGGTCGCTGTACCGGACCGTCGTGGTGAAGAGAGAGCTGAGCCGGAAGGCAAAGCTCTCTGTTTACCGATCGATCTACGTTCCCACCCTCACCTATGGTCATGAGTTATGGGTCATGACCGAAAGAATGAGATCGCGGATACAAGCGGCGGAAATGAGTTTCTTTCGTAGGGTGGCTGGACTCACCCTAAGAGATAGGGTGAGGAGCTCGGCCATCCGGGAGGAGATCAGAGTAGAGCCGCTGCTCCTTCACATCGAAAGGAGCCGGTTGAGGTGGCTCGGGCATCTAGTCCGGATGCCTCCGGGCACCTCCCTGGTGAGGTGTTTCGGGCATGCCCAGTCGGGAGAAGGCCCCCGGGAAGACCTAGGACACGCTGGAGGGATTATGTCTCACAGCTGGCCTGGGAACGCCTTGGTGTTATTCCGATGGAGCTGGAAGAGGTCGCTGGGGACCGGGAAGTCTGGATTTCCCTACTGAAGCTGCTGACCCCGCGACCCGGACCCGGATAAGTTGGCCTCTTCTAGATCAGCATTCTCAACTCGTGGGTCAGAGCTGTTTTGGTTTGCCTGAGCAAAAAATAAGTGTATGTCTGTGAATGCACCTTGCGTTCTCATTTGTGCTTTTTGCATGGTACACAGTCACAAGGTACATGGCATGTTTATAAGCAACTTCACTAGGTTTGAGCTGGAGGAGAAGGACATCGAGTGGGGACTAGTTGCAGATATCTGCTGGAGAATGACGCGGCATTAATAGAGACAACGTCTCACCAATCACATACATAAATGCATTCCCAGAGAAGCAACATTAACCTCAGTGTTTTACTGATGTTGTATTTGTCCTTTGCATTAGACATGAAAAACACGAGAAGGCTACATTTAGCGCTTAGCAAAGACTTCTGCGGATGTGTGGGCAGGATATAACTCTTGCAGCGCAGCTGTAAATATAAAGTATTCGAGAAGTTTGAATTGAAACATTTCCACAATTTGGGCCGCCACTTGACATTGAGGGGTGATGATGGGCCCCCAGCCAAACCAGTAGAGACCCGCTGTTCTAAATTGTTCTGCCACTTTTTAAATAGGTAGGTTTCTTCTTCTCTTCATATACAGTACTTTGAAAATACTGTTTTCAGACTCCAATCAAAATCAACCATTTCATTCTTTGCGTTTTAGGTGCATGTAAACAGATTGTCGAGTGTAGAATGAAGACAGCAGGACAGCGTAAGAGAAACGGTTTATGCAGGCCTAAAGCTATGATGCAAGTCAATGATTCTTTCACACAATCACAACCTTTTTACAAGATCAGGGCCATGTCAGTGGTCATGGTGACCTACCCATCACATATTTAAAACAAGGGAAACAATTGTAGCAAAGAAACGATATGACCATTGGGATTCATTCATTGTCTTAGCTGGAGGGGCCATTATATTTTCAAGACTGAAATCAGCTATGCAAAGACTCCACACCACAGCAGATTCCTCTAATATTTAGTTTATGCTTTCTTTTTTATAAAATTCCAATTGACCTGCAATGTAGACAGACATGTTGACAGGTTGTTTGGTTGTTTACAGGTTCTGTACATCGTGTCAAAATGTCGCTTAGTTGGCTCAGTTTGATAAGGAATTCATTCACTTGCTCCATCTGCAAGTTGCATCATTTAAAATAAATCCAAATATTGACATGCTCTGCAGCTGTGAGCGGCACTCTGACATACACATGCAGAAGATCGTTTCGGCTTTGCTCCACTCTGTGGTCTGTGATGCTTGCCAGATGTTAGTTAAGTTAGCGTTGTTTCTTTTGAGTGTTTCTGCTGACAGATATTCTGGTCTGCTCCATTTGGTTTGGCTCTGGTAATCAGTCCAACTTGCAGTTAAATTCTTGTCACAACATGGCTGTTTAAAAGGTATGGTGACAGATGTTGGCATCTTTAAGGGGCATGCAGATGCACTGCGGTCACATTTAAACTCCAATGAACCATTATTTAATGTTATGTTTTTTTTTATGTTACAGGCTTGCATTGTCAAAGATAAATATAGAACATTTATAATTACCGGATATAGGCCCTAGAAATAAATGGGTCAGTTAGAAAAAACATTTATTACATTTGAAAAAGTCTGAATGAGAAGAACACGGTTTTACTTGTTTTCCCAATTCAATTACCGTATTTGCAGACCGGAAGTGGCTATGGATTGTAAGTCACATCAGTGAAAAATACTTTATGAAAATAAAAAAGAACATCTAAATCATACTAGAATACCGGACACATTTGTCAGTATTTATAATCAGGTTTCAGAGCGACCTTTTTTGGTGTCTTGGCGTCGCTCAAAATTAACAACATTAAATTCATAATAAAAGAAGACAAAGCCAGAGGGAGATGGCAATTATTACACCAACAAGGAGACAAACTAAAGCTACAGAAGCTGAAATAAGTCTTTTTTAATATGTGGATTGGGGCTGCCACTTGATTAAAACATTTAATTGTGATTGATCACATTTAGTCCATAGTTTAACTCATAATTAATTGCATTTAATCACAGATAGAAGTAAGCTTATATCTATTATATGTAGGGATGTCTGATAATATCAGCCTGCTAATATTATTGGCCCGATATTGGCATACAAATGCAATATCTATGCAATATCTACAGTATATACAGTTTATACTAATATGGTCTGAGACACATATGTAGTGGTGGATTTATTCTATGAAGAAGTCTGAGAGCCACATGCTGGACAACGGCTGGACGTGTGAGTCTGTTGTGCGTTCAACTGACTGGATTATTGGCTGTCACATTCTAAATAAAGGTTTGAAACTCAGAAAGGAAGGAATAAAGTTCCCTCCATTGACCTTGCTTTGCAATGCCCAATTGTAATTTGAAATATCATGTTTTACATGACAACATGACACTGGATAATATGTTTGCTTTATGCAAAAAGTTTGCATAAACATCCACCAACTAATTAAAATGAA
This sequence comes from Oostethus manadensis, assembly GCA_024372805.1. Classification (NCBI taxonomy): domain Eukaryota; kingdom Metazoa; phylum Chordata; class Actinopteri; order Syngnathiformes; family Syngnathidae; genus Oostethus; species Oostethus manadensis. The sequence goes on along the minus strand of QODF01000169.1, from coordinate 663,137 downwards.
AATATTGTGTTATAAATATTGACATCTTACAAAAAATAAAGTGCTAAGTAGGACTGTGATCAGCTTATATTCACATCTACACACACAACCCCTCTTCTACACATAAAAGTTTTCACACTTTTCTTAGTTTGGCGACTTGAGTAGCATGGAAGTAAAAAAAAAATGCAAGTTTTATTTTGTTCTTGTTGACAAACGCTAATAAATCACTAATACTATCTAATAATAACATTAATACATTCTCTCGCGAACCTTTAAGACCATCTCAATGAGCGCTGTGTGTGTGTGTTCGCTCACTTCCGCCTTTATATCACCCCCCACACCCCAACAGCTGTCTTTTGCTATGCTTGTGGTACTAGCATATTGCACATTACTTACAGACACATAGTCTCCAAGGCAGAAGCGCATTAGAAAGTATCCAGCGTGCTCGGTATCACTCTATTTGTGTGTCTTACTGCGTCACGTGTTCAACTCCGTGCATTACTGCGGCCATTAGCTGTTGCCAGAAAAGTAGTAACTGACTGTAAGTCGCAGGACCAGCCAAACTATGAAAATAAATGTGGCTTATAGTCCTGAAAATATGGTATGTACAGTTATAATTCAGACATATCCATTCAGTTTTTTTTCCAATCGTTATTGATTGACCTGGGAGAATATTCTTCATTTGCTATTTTGTCACTTCTTTTTTTGATGTGGATACAGTCTACTATCTGTCTCTATTTTACCAACCCGTTCTGCGAATACTATCCGCCTGCTTGTCTCATTTCTTCTCTCACCTTCCCTGCCTTCCTCCTCATTCCCTGCGGCGTCTGTGCTCTGATAGTTACGTGTCAGTGGAGTGTGGGCTGCTGCTAATTTGTGCAGAGTGGGAGAAAGCTTTTTTGGCATGTGGTGAAAAAGTGTATTTTAAGCTCAAGATTCAGATTCTCACAGGATGGTTGGCCACACACAAACACACACATTTGTCTGCTCCCCCATGTTCACGTCCTGTCCGAATATCGTGTGTGCTTTCAGGGGTGTCAAACTCATTTCGGTCTGGGGCCAAATACAGCAACAATGTTGCAAAACATATAGTCACAGCTTTGTGGAACTTAAAAACACTGTTTTTTTTCAACATCTGGAAAGCAATTGGAACAAATTGCAATTTCTTGCCTTGCTTAGTATTTGCCCCTGAAACTTGGCATTGTTTATCCTGCACAAGTGCATCAATATTAGGCATCATGTCCTAAGTAGCAGCCAATTTCAGAATCTCGTGTAAGTGCTTATGTGTAAGCTTTGAGCGCAGCTTTGTTTTATTCATGTTAATTAGTGAGAGAACTTGCTCACAAACGTAGGTAGTCCCAAACATGGACAACATTTTTGCAGCCAGTGCTGTCAATGTAGGATAACCTGCTAGGATGTACTTGTAAAATGTGTCCAAGCCCACATCAATGTGTCAATTCTAGATCACACTGCAAATCAATGATTTCAAGTTGCATGTCAACAGGCAAATCAGAAGCTCTGACTGTGAATAGTCAGCGAACATCTGCAAATTCGGTCTTGAGTTCCCTAAAAACCTGACATCGTTTCTCAAACTCCCTCAACCACCCTGAAATCTTGTCTTTGTACCCTTTCACGTCAGAATGAATGCTTGGCATCTGTATCTCCCATAATCTGATTTTTAACTTGAATGCATGCATGCTGTCATAATACTGTGTTAGTATTTTTTTGCGTTCTTGCAATAATTTGTAAAGATTATTCATGTGCTCTGTGATATCAACCATAAACGCAAGGATAATCACATTACCTGAATTTAAGGTTTTAAAAGAAAACTGTACTTTATTGCCAATCATCCACAATCATCCACAACCGCCATGTGAAACAAAAACACACGTCTTTCCCTTTATTGTGCATTCTAGATAGCCTCATAATATTTTCATTTTATTCTGGTAAAAGAACAGGTCAGGAGGTTCAGGGTTCAAATCTCCGTTGGGTATCTCTGTGGGTAGTTTGCATGTTCACCCCGTGCGCGCGTGGGTTTTCTCCGGGTACTCTGGTTTCCTCCCACATTCCCAAAACATGCATATTAGGTTAATTGGTAACTCTAAATTGTCCATTTGAGTGTGAATGTGAGTGTGAATGGTTGCATGTCTGCCCTATGATTGACTGGCGACCAGTCCAGGGTGTACCCCGCCTCCTGCCCAAAGTCAGCTGGGATAGGCTCCAGCATTCATGCAACCCTAATGAGGATAAGCGGCATAGAAAATGGATGGATGGAACAATGGGCCATATTCAACCACAAGACAAGTAAAAACTGAACAGGAGTCAAACAAGAACGTGAAGAATGTGAGTGTGAATGGTTGCTTGTCTGCCCTGCGATTGACTGGCACCAGTCCGCTGGGATAGGTCCACACCCGCGACCCTAATGAGGATAAGCGGTATAGAAAATGGATGGATGGAGTCCAGACCTTAATCCAAATGAGAATTTTTGGAATGTACTAGACAAGGCTTTGGGCAGCGGTCAGACTCTACAATCATCAATGCAAGATCTTGGTGAAAAATTTATGCAACTCTGGATGGAAATAAATCTTGTGACATAGCTTATCAAAAACATACCACAGCAAATCAACGTAATCAACACTAAAGGCAGTCCGACAAAATATTAGAGTGTATGACCTTTTTTTTTGGTGGTGATTGATTTTGGCCACGCAGTGGGGAAAATATGAGGAGCCACCTTGTGCTGTGTCACACATGAACACGCAGTAGACCGTAAAATACACACATATACAACTGAACTTGTTTTTCTGGGTTGCTAAGTGCTATTTTGAGCCTAAGCAGACTGTGCCATGATTAATACATGACAGAAGAAGGGACTGGATTAAAAATTCAAATCTTACAGCTCAACACACCAAATGTGCAACTCCGAATTTCACATTCAAAGCAAAGGCTGATTCCTTTGTTTCAGTCAAAGCTTAACTTCCATATAAACATACAACACAAAACCAGAAGTAATGACTTGAATAACTAGAAAAGCACTCGAAGAGCGCAGACCTCTGCCAAGCACCATAGTTCCCTCATATTGTGATTCACACCAAAATTATAACCCAACATTTTTTCAGTGACATACACACAACATATATACAAGCTGAGTAAATAAAAAAGAAAAAAAGAAATATGTCCTCTGCAAACATAAAATTAATCAGGTTTTTACGACAGTGTATTAGGGCCACATTTTTTTTTCTAAGCAGAAAGAAAACAAAATAGCTCAAGATTAAAAAATCGTTATTTTTTCATAAGAAAAACCTTTTGCCTGGGTCAAAGGTAATATTACGACTTTTTTATCGTATAATTACGACTTTTAATCTCAAAATCTCACTTTTTTTATGTGGCCCTGATATGCCGTCGGGGGTGATCTTTGATTGACCTATAAAATAAACTGTCATAACTCAAAAACAAAAGCAGCACAAACGCTAATTTTAATTGCACAAAATAGCACAAATGCAGCACAAACAAATGACTATTAGACCAGAGTTTTGCACGGGTGGGGGGCCAACTTCACTCAGGTTATAATATCATTTAGGCCTGTCACAATAACAAATGTTGCTGGACAATAATTGTCCTATAAATTATTGTCGATAATCAAAATAATTGACAATACTTGTTTAGACTTTTTTACTACTGTTATAATAATGAGAGTACACCATTGCAAAAGCAATAAACTTTAATTTCTCAAGAGTATTTAACATTGTAATTGAAATTTCAAGTGTTTTTCCATCCATCCGTTTTCTATGCGGCTTATCCTCATTAGGATCGCAAAGGTGTACTGGAACCTATCCCAGCTGACTTTGGGCGAGAGGGAGGTACACTATGAACTGGTCATGTCAAATGTTTTTAAATAAATTAAACAACATAATACATTAAACAAACAAAAAAGACAAAAAACCTTAATGATAATACAATTGACTCCATTTGGTTTGTTTTTGTTTTTTTTAGCAAAAAATGCACTAAAAATCACAACCATAACCAAAAACAGTAAAACTAAACTGTCTTTGTTAAGAAAAAGAAATTACTCCAATAAAAACCACCAAAACACAGTAGTTGAGTGGTGTATTGTTCAACTAATGTAGGGGCTCATATTTGATATATATGTGGTGGCAAAGTAAAATGCAATGTTTGTGATGTCCTTCAATATGTCTTCTTTCACTCGGTTACACAGTTGAGGAATTGCTGTCTGTGACATGCATACATGTACATTCTCCCAGGCAATTCCTGCTGTCTGTCAAACATTCCTAATATTTCCTGAAATGTTGGTTTTTTAATGTATTTAAGGGTTGCATTTATTTTGCAACGTAGCAAGCGACACTGTCTGTTTTTTTATATGTACTTTTATGTTGTCATTAATGAACATATTTATTTTGGAGTGAGTACAGTATTTACAATGTATACGGCTGGAAGGAATTATGCCATTTATATGGTAACTCTCATACTATGACAATTCCTAGACACAAATACCCCTCCGAAACGAAAAAATGTAATCAGTTTTTCCATATTCTATTTCCGACAATTCCTGAAAATGTCATCCAAATCCATTCAGAACTTTATACAAGTTATTTTGAACAGAAACAAACAGATACATGTCGGCAAAAACATAACTTCCATGGAGGTAATGATTTGTAATTAGAAACTGGACGCCATATGTGCCACGTCTGCATCTGAGTATGCACTTTAGTGGGGTAGCGGCATATGGTGGAAAGACAGTACCTGATAATAATACTTGACCGAAAAGAGGCAGAGGAACCACATGCACTCACATACAGATACACAAACGCATACGCATTATTGACACAGTATAATAAACGCGGTAGGTATTCTCCATTTTGGCAATCCTCACAACATCTCTAAGAAATTTAGGCCAAACAACAAAGACAAAGTTCTGCAGAAAAGTGACATTAACATTTGGTTGTTTTCGTGTTTTACTGTATTGTTTTATAGCAAACATGTCGAGGAGGTCATTAGGGAGGTAAACATACAACATACATGTGCTCATGTATCTTTGGTGGTAAGGAAAATATACAGTAACTTTGTTTATAGGTTGGCCACTCAAATGCCATTGATGACTGGGAAGGAGGACAGGTCAAGGGCTTCTACGCCTTGTCATACAGGAGTGGGAGGAAATCTCCATGGCAACCACAACAAATATATTAATAAAGAGAGCACAAACTTGAAAGTGTTGCCAGTATGTGCACCTAAAGCTATGTGAATGCTGAAATACAATAATAAACAAACTCAAATTAAATCTCTGAGGTTAATCACACCCAACCATCGTAAGTGAAAGTAGGATTCCTTGTTTAAAAATAGAATATTTCCATAGTTAAGGCATACACAAACCTGTTTTTTAACATTTTTAGTGTATCTAGTCTTTACACTTAATAAGATAAAATGACACATATGAGGCACAAATAAGACATAATATAGACTCACACATTAACTGGTGAGGAAGGCAGGCTCTGTCATTGGCACTGAGCAGGACAGCCCGACATCTGTGGCAGAGCAAAGAACACTGAGGAGGCTCCAGTCCAGTCCATCATGGACAACCAGCATCATCCAATGCACAGCATCATCTCCCGACAGAGAGCAGTTTCAGTGGCAGATTACTGTCATTGTCCTGTTCAACCGAAAGACTAGGAAGATCATTCCTCCCCCACGCCTTGTGGCTTTTCAACACAACAGAGAGAGAGCAATAAAAAAAAACACAGGACTGGCGGTTTTTACCTAATTATGTATTATTGCAAAACATAATGATAATGAAGTGTTATGTTTTGTATTTATTTTTATTCTAGTTTCTAGTTTCGTATCTCTCCTGCCTTGTCTTGTGTGTTATATGATGACGAAGTGTTAAAGTGTATTATGACATTTTGGTTTGGTTTGGTTTAATTTGTTTGGAACATGCATACATTGTACAAAGAATTATTCATGTTACATTCCTCAGTTCTACATGTTCGAAAAGGAGTAGGAAGAAGCGGAGCTTATTTAATCTTCTTCTCACATGAATTACTAATACATACTCATATATACTGCGTATATACATGCGTCCCCATATACATTCATATGTATCGTACTATACATACATACATCATATTTTTATTTTAAAAATATTCTTTTTTTTCCCTCCGCTTTCCTTCCCTCTTCCCCTGTTGATTTCCGGATCAACATCTTGCTGTCTTGGTGTTGTATTGTGAGTGTCATTAAATGTAAGTACGAGAGTTCCTGATTTTAATACTTTGTTGAGCGTGCCCTTTCAACGTTAATATCAATGTTCGTATTATTGAATGTAATCTTACTGTTTTTGTGTGTTGTGCCCTCTTTTATCCTTATTGTCTTGATTAAATGATGTTTAGTATGTATCCAGATCTATGATATCTTTGACATCTTCTCCTGGACCTCCATGTAGCTTGTTGTATATTTTTCCGTTGGTGCTCCAAGTACTTTGTATCTTTCCCTGCTTCCTCAAGTCTCATGCTTTCTTGGCAATGTCAACGTTGCGTTTTGTCAGGTGCTCATTTAAATAGATGTTTGTGCCTTTCAAGTTCTTCCTCTGTTTCAGCAGTGCAGTTTTTAATTCCCTGTTGGTGAATTTGATGATGACAGGTGTGGTGTTGTTTCTGCCATACAGTGGGATGCAAGTATCAATGGTGTTGATATCTACATCCACCTCCTTTGATTGTAGGAAGCTGACAATCTGTTGCTTTGCTGAAGGAACATTTATTCCGTGTCAGGATCACATCATTCCTTCATGAATTCTGATCCATCTCATCCATTATAGTTTTCATTTGCTCAGTGATGTTATCTTTTGCTTCTGTCTCATCCTGCAGAGTGGGACGCCAGACGGCATTACCCTTCTATAGTGTCCTGATATCATCCTGTAGAGCATTGATGTCGTTGCATAATGCATTGTTTACTTCCTTGGGGTTTTTAACCTCCTTGAGGACAGCAAGCAAGGCAGCATTATCTTCCAAGAATGTCTTGATATCAAGACATTATTTTTGCAGATGTGCTGGAAATGTGAATTTATCTTGGACATTATTAAAGTATCAATCATTAACATCTGGAGAGTTCTGTGTTGCTTTTTTTTACTTCTGCATTTTGTACAGTATATCTTATGTTGGCTATCAATGTAACATTACTGGCACTTAGTGACCGGTGTAGAATATTAAATATAACAACATTCATGACTGCGTCCTCTGGATGTCTTATATTTTAGTTCATTTGGACCTTTTATGCTTAAAATGTTTAATTTTTTTGAAAGGCGAAGGTCGAAGGGGTGAAGCTGAAGTTGTAATTTCAATGCAAAATAAATGTTTTCATGGGATGTGCTATTTTTGTTCACTTTATCTGTAAATAAAAATAACATTTTTATAGGCCGAGATATAGCAACAGACTTCCTTGTGGACAGACATACGTGATCACCACATGGAAAAGGAAGAGAGTGAATGCCAAGTTAGTGATGGCTGGCAAGAGGACAACTTGGCCGAGAAGCAGGAAGCAGACATGAGTGCTCCTGTCAATACACGCCCAGAATACAGTAACTACAAGCGCCCCACAAAAAAAGCGTGAGTTACAAAAGAGTTGATAAATCCAAAGAAACACTGTCTTATTAAACAAATGGGCACAGATCATTTCTCTGAAGGTACAGAGTCACCCTGTTCGAGGCATACGTAACAATCATTCACCATGACAATGTGCCAGCTGACGCAACCTGTCTAGTTCAAGACAACCCAGTCTGGTGTATTCTGAAACTCCATTATCTGCTACTCTATACTGAGCCAACTGTGCCATTCTGTCTGCTAAGTCTCCTCCAAAATTGCCCTTCTGCTACAAGTAAACCGAGCCAGTGTGAGAAGGTGCCAGCCACACTGACCTATCATCACCACTTTCAACCACAGATCTCCCATTGCTGCCAAAACATGAGCTTGCCATCAAGCCATTGGCATGATCCCGAATGTACTTAATAATAGTGTTTACATTGCTGGCTTTGTATTTCTATTTCTGATCTACTCTTCTAGGTGCCACATCCATCACAATAGCACCAATGTTTTGTTCCTCAGGAGCAGATACGTCCACTATCATGCAGTGAAGCAGCAGCCCAGAAAATGTGTTTTGTATTTTGTCTTGCTGCCTTACAGGGACAAAAAATATAGAAATAAACAGGAAAAATGATTCCCAAGGTTTGTTTGTTGGAACAAATACAGTATTATGTCAGTTACCAGTGTGAAGATTTTAAAATATTATGACAACAGATCAAAACTGAGCTAAGTGTAGGTCTATTATTATTTATTATTATTATGGTCTAATAAAATGCATACTTAAGACGTATTTTTCCCAAAATATAGCATTTTCAAGCATAAAAATGGCTAAATGAACAAAAATACAAATGTAAGGCATTCAGAAGATGCATTCAAAAACATTGTGATGACATGTAGTATGTGTATGTGAGACACACAAGCACCAGACTTGATGGAAGGAACAGCAGGCTTTAAGGTTTGAATTATCTCACAAGACGCACAATACTCCTTTTAAACTAGCTAAGCTGAAACTCAACTCTGAACCCACAATGTTACTTCCTGTCTGTTCCTCATTCAGCTCCCCTAGCACTGGAACACATTTACAGAAACACTCCCATGCATGAGTCTTTGAGTGGCTGGGGTGAGAATCAGTGCCTCCAAAACTGAGTCCATGGTTCTTGCCCGAAAAAGGGGGGAGTGCTATATCCGGGTCGGGGATGAGGTCCTGCCTCAACTGAAGGATTTAAAGTACCTCGGGGTCTTGTTCACGAGTGAGGGAAGGATGGAGAGGGACAGGCGGATCAGTGCGGCGTCAGCAGTGATCCGGACTCTGCATCGGTCTGTTGTGGTGAAGAGAAAGCTGAGCTGAAAGGCAAAGCTCTCAATTTACCGGTTGATCTTTGTTCCTACCCTCACCTATGGTCATGAGCTTTGGGATCGCGGGTACAAGCAACCAAAATGAGTTTTCTCTGCAGGGTGGAAGATGACAGGACAAGAATACATATACTGTACATATTTATGTATATTACAGCTCCAAATGAACTGAACATGGTGACTCTAAATTGTACATTAGAGTGTGAATGGTTGTTTGTCTATATGTGCCCTGTGATTGACTGGCGACACCTCCAGGGTGTACCCCGCCTCTCGCCCAAAGTCAGCTGGGATAGGCGCCAGCATACCCTAATGAGGATAAGCGGTATAGAAAATGAATGAATGAATGATGAATTAACCTTTGAACACACTTTAACCGTGTTATTATGAGCAATGAGGGTTTGCAGACAAAGACACCACGTAACTTAAGTTGAATTCACATGTTTTGAGTTTATATTCTGGGGTTTCCGAACACACTTAAATGCAGCAGATTGCGCGCCTGCATTAAAAGTTACGAAGTGAGTGATAAAAATAACCACTTACTGTTTTATTTTGTTTTTTTGTTTATTTAGACCACACAACCACACATAACAAAGACTTTGTTGTGATGTTCGGAGGGTCCCCGAGTACATCTCACATTAGTCTAGTGCAGTGGTTCTCAGTTATTTTCTGTCACACACCCCCTATGGACCAGAGATGTTGTTGCGTCCCCCCATTTGAAATACTATTGACAAATGATAATATCTATTTATTTATCTGTACTGTACAAACTAAATTTGAAATTGCAACCAGTAAAATGCAACAGAATGAGAAGTGTATTTTAAGAGTCAAATGGCATGCTGGGTATAATACATTTGGCCATATTGGCAGGTTTACACTAACACTGAAAGTACTCCCTGCTTCCCGCAGCCCCCCCAGGGGACCCGCCCCACTATTTGGGAAATCATTGGTCTAGTGACTATGAGGAAGTATTGTTCCGTGACTGAACAAATTAGAGACGTGTTGGAGATACAGATATAGGCTATATCCACATGAAGACACAGATTTTCTTACAGATTTTGCTGCAATAGCGACAGTAGACTCACTAGCATCAGCAGGACAAAAGCAACAATGTACGGCGCCATTGTTTTCCATGTTTGGGGTGTTAGCGCATGCGCGTTTGTAAAGGGGTGGAGCTGTGATGTAAGCGTTTTCATAGAAGCCGGTGCAAAGCCGTAAATACGGCGTCTTCAAATCTTTCCACTCTGGGACCCGATTTCAAAAGTGTTCGTTTACAGACCCTGAAAATCCGGCTTCGTCTGGATGATGGGCGGTTTTGATAAAGTATTTATGTTTAGGCCTCGGATCGTCTTCTTGTGGATAGGGCTATAGTGTATGGTGTTGGAATATATACAGCTGTTGATGTGTTCAGGTCAGAATAAAGTTACACAAGCACGCCAGACTCTCTCATAACAGAGAGGCATGGCTTGCCATGATGCCAGAGCATTAATTACGCTTAAAGTAATTCATTAAATAAACTAGTTACCGCTGTTAACACGCTATTTTTGACAGAATATTTGTTTTTAAAACATGCTCTAATAATTATTAGGCCTAACAGTGGCCCTGGACTTTTACACTATATTTTACACTAAAATTGTTGCTTTTTAGGATGATGACGCACAATGTCTGCATCATAAAGTCAACCTTTCGTGTGATGCCTTGACAGCTAAACCTCATGGTTTGAGTTGTGGAGAGTCACCCTAGTTGTAAACGTCAACATACCTCACCAGCTTAATTGCCGTATGCTTTCTGAAATATTTTAAGGGTCTGATTCCTAAGTCTGGCACATAACTTAATGTTTGCTGTATGGTCAGGTCTGAGGTCTGTGGTTAAATTACCAATGCATACCTGCAAGTGGTAAAATGTGCACAGCAGGTCAAGATCAAACACCACATACCACTGAAAACTGAGCCATAACTGTTTTACTCAAAGTTGCTGCATGTATAGAAATATGGCTTTGCTCAATGCATTCATACAGGGAAAATGCGTACACTTACTAGTATCTTTGTTTGTATGTTTGCTTGTTTTTTCTTTGCTTGCCTCAAGCCCATTGATATGTATTTTCATTTATAAATGACAATTTTTGCTTGGTTTGTCTCAATATATATACTATATAGTATGGACAAAATAAAACCTTTAGCGCATAAACTCATGTTCCATATTCAGTCTCGGCTAAATCTTTTCAGACGTAAGCTCTTGCTTTCTTCATAACCTTGGTAAATTTGAGTTTGGATTAACTTTTTGTTACGAATGGGTGCTCGGCTAGCTCGGCGCGACATGGCGAGAACCCCGAGGAAGAAGCGAGCAGGACGTCAGCCAGGTAAGGTGCAGGAAAAAGAGTCTTTTTAATAATGAAGATGCAAGGCAGGAACAAAAAACAGGAACACGGGAAGCGAAGCACGTACGACATCCAAAATGGCAAAAAGGCAAAAGGCAAAACTCACAGTTGGAGCAACAAGATCAACGTATGGCAACAAAGACGAACTCACATGCAATGACCCGAAACACCAAGATGCACACACCTGAACTTAAATACCAAGAAACACAAATGAGGAACAGGTGTATCTAATTAACGGAAAACCAACTAGTAACGAAAACAGGAAAACCCCACAACCAAGGAAACCCCACATAACCTAAACTGTCACGCGTAACACCCGGATCGTGACACTTTTATGGCGCAACATTACGCTAAACAGGATAGTATGGATTAGAACAAAATATATATATAAAATATATATATATAATCTTAATTTAAATCAAGTACATACGCGTACTTAATATAGCCCTTTTGATACAGTAGTTAAACACCACTAAGTCAGTTTTTCTAAGTGTTGAGATAATTATTACAGTTTACAGATGAAACAACGTATGAAATTAGGAACCACATTTTAGATGAATAGGAACTTCAACAGCTTTCGTACAATAAGCCACTGCATCCACCGTAATTAGGCAGGAATGTCTCACATGTGGCTCCCTCTGACGTCAATTCTGTGCCCTCTCAAAGTTTGCCCACTCTCCCCCAGCCCTGCAAATGTTTTGCATTAGGTTAATTTTGGCAAAGCTCCTCGACCTACAGTAGGTGTTGGGTGACATTTGGAGGGGTGGATGTTTTTTTTTTGCTTGTTTAAATGCAAGCCTGTGTCGGCATGGTTATCTCATTTTCAGCATTTGAACCTTTACTGCATTCGCACTCCCTTGATAAATGTTATTTTGCCTTGTTTATGTACATTTTCCGTTGGCCGTTTAATGTGGTGCATGTCTTTTCATGTTCCTGAATCCATCTGTGTTGTTAATGTATTTTTTTCACAAAATGCCTTTGTTAGCAACCTACTAGCTTGCTATTACATGGAAGCAGGAATGAGAAGTCAGCTCTGTCGTCCGTCTACGATGTCATAGATGTCATGCAGTTCTTTGCTAACTAACACGGTTACGACACAAGTCTATCTAAAAATCGAATCCAATATTAGGGCCCGAGCACAAAGAATCAATTGGTTGTGTTTTTTATTAGGGTTCGAGCACTAAGACACAGGCTCTGCAAGGGGCCTATTTTAATTGTTTTCATTATTACTATTATATTTTTTTTATTAAAAAAAACCCATCGGCCCTGTAATCACCTGATTGGGGTACTAATTATGCACAAAAACTCACCAAAATGAGCCTAAATTGGAACCATGGGCAGATGACAGGTGGCCTATGATAATCCTCAAACAGATTCAGGCTGTGCCATGCTATGCCATGAGTGAGCTTGGTCGATACCAATCCCATAGATTAACAGTATATTTTTCAATTTATTTATGATGATTGCTATTGGCCAGGCCCGTCATTTTACAATTCAAATGGCTCCTGACAAATAAACCATTTGGCGGATTGTTGTTTTTTTCTTACCTTTTATTTGTGTGAAACAAATTTTGAACTGTATGACACAAACCAGGATTTTATTTGAGGTTTTTTGGAGTAATACAACAAAGATAACAAAATTAAGAGAACAAAATAATCCAAATAAACATGTTTATTAGACAGAAATCTACCCGGCTTAACTCAAATTCAGTGTCCAGTTTGCAGGGTCACCAAATGTCATCACTATTACAGCTATAAACTATTTGTGTTTTATTTTTGACTAGCACCATTTAAATTGTACACTATTATTTCTTATGGGGAAGAAAATTGTAGGGTACATAGACATGCATGGACAATTTAGAGCAGGGGTCTTAAACTTGTGCCATGGAGGGCCGAGACCCTTCAGGTTTTCTTTCCAGCTGGTCACTACAACAGGTGATTGTAATGATCAACACCTCCTTCAATTTGATGAAAAGAGTTAATCAGTTAAAGAACCTGCTTTAGTGACTGGCTAGAAAGAAAACCTGCAGTGTTTTGGCCTTCCATGGCATGAGTTTGAGACCCCTAATTTAGAGTTTCCAATTAACCTAACATGGAATGTGGGAGGAAACCAGAGTACATGGACTGGACGGAGACGCATGCATACAGAGAACCTGCAAACTCCACACAGAGATGCCCAAACAGAGATTTCAACCTGATTCTTCCCGATCTCCTGACTGTGTGACCAACATGCTAACCACAAAGCCACCATGAGGTCATTTCCACAACAATTAAAACAATAAAATTAGTGGTAGCCAAATACTTTTGCATAGCACTATACAGTACTCATTCATTCATTCTTTGTACCGCTTATCCTCATTAGGGTCACAGGGATGCTGGAGCCTATCCCAGCTGGCTTTGGGCGAGAGGCGGGGTACATATAGACAAACAAACATTCACACTCACATTCACACTCTAATGGACAATTTAGAGTCACCAATTAACCTAACATGCATGTTTTTGGAATGTGGGAGGAAACCGGAGTACCCGAAGAAAACCCACACGCGCACGGGGAGAACATGCAAACTCCACACAGAGATGCCCAACGGAAATTCGAACCCTAACCTCCTGACTGTGAGGCCAATGTGCCACCCACTCAACCACCGTGCGGCCCTTACACACAGTTATATACAAAAAAATAAATAGGGGGACAACTATTTTACAGCGTGCCAAAAACACATTGTGAATTTCTATCCTGGTCCTTTGACTGTATTTCTGAATAGGTATGCCTGCGAGATGCCCAACGGAGATTTGAACCCAGGTCTTCCAGATCTCCTGACTGTGTGGCCAATGTGCTAACCACTCAGCCACCGTGCGGCTATACAGTACTCTGAACTATAAAATCTTAAATTGTGATGTAAGTAAATATTTGTCTTGTGTTTTACCAATAAGCTAAAACACTCTTCGCAACATAACATGCAGCAACCATCTGCTCTGCACTGACAACTGAATGGCTGCAGAGAGCGATATAAGAGCTGAGATACAGACCATGTAGTTCTGTGTTGACAAACACGTCAGAAAAATAAGACTCTGGGATTATCTGTACTAATCCTGAGTCACTCCAGCCAGAGCATAAATTTACTGTGGCATTACAAGCAAGCTGATGTTCAGTGGCTTGTCCGGTCATTATGATTATTGCTAATCTAGTCCATCATAGCGGACTATTGTGTTTTATATAGCATGTGTCCTGTTTGCCAGTATTACACGGAGCATAACTTTTTATGAATGATACATGACAAGCAATGAATACGTTGTGCATTACATCTTGAATAACAAACAGATATTTCAAATCACACTGAGGTTAATTATGCTCTGCAACCTAATATTTGATGACATCTCCATGTTTAAGTGCAACTTTAAAGGTATAATGGTTGAATTTTAAATTGTACAACTTTACGTTGCAAGACTTACACTAATTTTTACATAGCATGATTGATGATAACTAATAAAAATGATTCATTTATGATAAGAATTGGGATTGATGAGATTTTTTCAGTTAAAAAAACATTGTTTTTGGACCTATTCCTCCATCTGCGAGGTAACATGAGGGGATACTTGCATTGGGTTTACTTTATTTGTTTTTCCCTCTCTGTACGTGGCCGCTGTGGGTTTACCTGGGTCTGAGCTTCTTTTCTGAGCCTTGCGAGTAGTTTCATAGTTCCCATGCCATCTGATGTCAACAAGCTTCATCAGCAGCTCTAATCCCCTCCAGAAGTAGCCCGGGTCTGGCATCTTTCAGCAAAACAGCAAAATGCAATGCAAAGGAGGTATGAAGAAATAGGTCTTTCTTTACTCGTACTTAGGTTTTGTTGAGTGACAAAGCAGTAAAATAACAGTCTGTTCCATTCTTCCACCTATCCATCTTCTATGGCGCTTATTGTGGTATTTCTATTTTAGCCCATATTCATTCATTCATTCATTTTCTATACCGCTTATCCTCATTAGGGTCGCGGGTATGCTGGAGCCTATCCCAGCTGACTTTGGGCGGGGGGCGGGGTACAACCTGGACTGGTTGCCAGCCAAACGCAGGGCAGAATTACAAGCATTCACACTCACATTCACACTCTAATGGACAATTTAGTGTCGCCAATTAACCTAACCTGCATGTTTTGGAATGTGTGAGGAAACCAGAGTACCCGGAGAAAACCCAAGTTCTCAAGGAGAGAACATGCAAACTCCACACAGAGAAGCCCAACGGAGATTCAAATCCTGAACCTCCTGACTGTGAGGCCAACTTGCTACCCACTTATCCACCGTGTGACCCAATTTTTGGTTTTGTACTGTTTCAATAATTTTTGTTTTTTGTCCCCAATGAGGCAAATTTCTTGAGGAAAACACATCTCATTCACCCTATGTGTCAGTTTTTTGCTCTTGGTATTTGCTCGTAGTCCCAGAAGGTAACCCCAGAGAAAAGAGAATCTACAGAATTATCTTGTACTTTGTTGTTACAATTTTTTGTCTCATGGGTAATACAATTGTATTATATCATAGAGCGTGGAGTTCTAATAAAACTGGTAAACATATTGTCAAAATCATAGAATAAAAATACAGACCCAGTCCTGAGGAAGGCCATGTGTGTTGGTGTGTGTGGTGTGCATGTGTGTCCTGAAATGACACAACTGTCAACATGTTGCTTTAACAAGCCAGTGTACTGCCATTACTTTTATGTAAGGATGGGTTAATTGTAAGATTTGGTTTCAAAAATGGAGGCTTTTAGAGGAAGAGGAGTACTTATAACCGGCAATTAGCAATAAATCATTTGACTGAGACAACAGCAGGAAAGTAGAGGAGGGCGGGCTTTGGGTCCGGTTGGTTTAGAAGAAAATATAACACCCTTTTTGTAAAAGTAGGATGATGACTTTAAAGTAAGTGTAAAAGTCACTATGTTGACGTGTAATTCATATTCATTTTCCTTGTCACCCAAACAATGTTTGATATGTAGAGTTCATCTTGCATAAATGTCATAGCCAAGGGGCACATTCTCATGTTTTAAAAACCATTTAAAAAGCTGCCCTATTAAAACAGAATCGGCAGTCTTATTTTGCTGAGCTTATTAAAAGAGAAAAAATGACACAAGTCTCACTAATGAGGTAGGCATCAAATAAAATACAACCATCGCCGCAGGAACAGCTAATATAAATAACAGCTTAATTTATTCATGAAAAGCAAGATTAAAGTACATTATTTAAGCTTGTGGCAGAGACAATTAAAATGCCTTTTCATGTGTCACCTCACAAACTGCAAATTCGTTCAAATAAATAAACCTCCTGACACTAGATTCACCCTTCTTGAGTCACATGACTCTTGAATCACTGAAATGTGGCCACATTGGCCGAGAGAAATAAATAGCAACATGTCAAGTAGGTTTGGGCATTTAGCATCGATGGGACTGATGGGACTAACATTCTAATTTTCTGGAATCGTTGTTTTTTTGTCATTTCAAAACCTTTGTTGGATGATTGACAAGCCCGCCGACCAGAAAAACTGCTGCATAGCACCAACCAAGATGTGTTTCTGTTCATCATTTTCAAATATGAACAGTATGCAATGGTGCTTGCCAGTTTGGCTGAAACTGTGCAAAAACCGGCGGATTGTGCAAGGGAGGATGCACCACAAGCATGATTAAACTCCTCCTTCCGGAGTGTCCTGTTTTCTTCCAGCCAATCAGGTAAGTAAAATAATAAATTACGTCAACCTTATGCCAACAATGAAGCAGCAAACAAATAACACTTTAATATTGTGAATATGGCGGCCGACTCAAACATCCAGGTAACGTAGGGCTGTGTACTTTTTCATAGACAAACATCATGACGTTAATGCTAACTTTAGCCAGGAAGTTGACCAGACCCCGTGTTAAGCGTTACTCCAGTCTCCTTACTTAATTACCATGGTGAAGTTAGTTTCACACGGAAATCTGGACATTCTTCTCCATTGCTGTTAATTTCACAGTGGCAGTTGGATAGTCGGCTCCGCAGCAACATTGGTAGTTCCCCCTCACATACTAGGGACAATAAATAAATTACTATTGTGTTGAAGAGAGTTTGTAACAAAAAACAACATCCATCCATTTTCTATTTGGATCTGGAGAAAACTTCAGTTATAAAGGGAGTGCAGAATTATTAGGCAAATGAGTATTTTCACCACATCATCCTCTTTATGCATGTTGTCTTACTCCAAGCTGTATAGGCTGGAAAGCCTACTACCAATTAAGCATATTAGGTGATGTGCATCTCTGTAATGAGAAGGGGTGTGGTCTAATGACATCAACACTCTATATCAGGTGTGCATAATTATTAGGCAACTTCTTTTCCTTTGGCAAAATGGGTCAAAAGAAGGACTTGACAGGCTCTGAAATGTCGAAAATAGTGAGATATCTTGCAGAGGGATGCAGCTCTCTTAAAATTGCTAAGCTTCGGAAGCGTGATCATTGAACAATCAAGCGTTTCATTCAAAATAGTCAACATAGTCGCAAGAAGCGTGTGGAAAAACCAAGCTGCAAAATAACTGCCCATGAACTGAGAAAAGTCAAGCGTGCAGCTGCCAAGTTACCACTTGCCACCAGTTTTTCCAAATTTTAGAGCTGCAACATCACTGGAATGCCCAAAAGCACAAGGTGTGCAATACTCAGAGACATGGCCAAGGTAAGAAAGGCTGAAAAACGACCACCACTGAACAAGACACACAAGCTCAGACGTCAAGACTGGGCCAAGAAATATCTGAAGACAGATTTTTCTAAGGTTTTATGGACTGATGAAATGAGAGTGAGTCTTGATGGGCCTGATGGATGAGCTCGTGGCTGGATCGGTAAAGGGCAGAGAGCTCCAGTCCAACTCAGATGCCAGCAAGGTGGAAGTGGAGTACTGGTTTGGGCTGGTATCATCAAAGATGAGCTTGTGGGGCCTTTTCGGGTTGAGGATGGAGTCAAGCTCAACTCCCAGTCCTACTGCCAGTTTCTGGAAGACACCTTCTTCAAGCAGTGGTACAGGAAGAAGTCTGCATCCTTCAAGAAAAACATGATTTTCATGCAGGACAATGCTCCATCACACGCGTGGGTGGTAAGAAAGGGTCTAAAAGAAGAAAAACTAATGACATGGCCTCCTTGTTCACCTGATCGAAACCCCATAGAGAACCTGTGGTCCATCATCAAATGTGAGATTTACAAGGAAAGAAAACAGTACACCTCTCTGAACAGTGTCTGGGAGGCTGTGGTTGCTGCTGCACGCAATGTTGATGGTGAACAGATCAAAACACTGACAGAATCCATGGATGGCAGGCTTTTGAGTGTCCTTGCAAAAAAAGGTGTCTATATTGGTCACTGATTTGTTTTTGTTTTGTTTTTGAATGTCAGAAATGTTTATTCGTGAATGTTGAGATGTTATATTGGTTTCACTGGTGATAATAAATAATCTAAATCGGTATACGTAAATAACACAATTTCTGAAATAAAAAAATAACCAAGTAACCCTCTCTGGGTTCTTCACAGGAAAAAAGCATGTATTGGCCCTGTCTATTTCCAAACATCACTTCCTGCGACAATGTATGTGGTGACGTCACACAGCCGACCTGTATTTGCATCAGAAACAACATGGATGCCCTCAGAATTGACTATATTTTCTTGCGTCTAGTTGACTTTGTATTCTAAATCAACGTTTACAAGTAATCCTACCTCCTTGTCAATCCACAAGAATGAGCTTGGCGTCATGTTTTATGTTTTTCAGAAGTGATAGGATGACAGAGGATGATTCTGATTTGATAGAATTTTAGTAACTACTGCTTACTACTCGTTTGGCATGCTTATGACTGTGGCTCCAAATGCATTTATCGTTGTTTTTTTTTAATACGAGGTCGTGTAGACAACATTTTTTTTAAAAACATAGATGGAGAAATATGCGGTTTCAAAAAACACAATGCTTGCTTTATGAAGGACTTCCTCAGGGAGAATAACATCACTCTTTTGGACCATCCTGCATGTTTCCTTGATTTAAATCCCATGGAAAACATTTGGGGATAGATGGCAAAGGAAGTTTATCAAAATGGCCATCAGTTGGAGACAATTGATGTCCTTCGTGAAGCCATCTTCAGCACTTGGAGCAATGTTACCACTAGATTCTTGGAAACACTTGCACTAAGCATGCCCAAAGCAATTTTTGACGTGATTAACAAGAATGGTGGAGCTACTCTTTACTTAGTGCTACTGAGAATTTTTTTTGTTTGGAAAGTTTTTGGTCATTTTATGAGCGATGGTCTTAAACTTTTGATCAGCTGATAAACAGCCTATTTCAGTTTAATAGTTGTTTTCATTCAATTACTTTTTCAAGAAAAAAACTTTCAAATTATTTTTAATTTTTCGATATGGTCTATTGTTTAAAGTGCTCCTGAAAAAGTGTACACAAGAATATATAGGAGATTGTATGATGCTTTTATAAATAAAATAAGACACATAATTCACATAATTCCAGGTGGACTGTTAATAAATTGTGCGCGTGTATCAAATATATAGTTTGGCCCCCCTGGCCAATTTTGTTAAGGCAAAGCAAGTGAAAATATTTGCTCACCCCTGATGTAGATCTTCCGTGAAAAAAAAAAAGGTTTGAATTAATTTATTTTCTCACATGGTCAAAATTCAACAGGTTCAAATATATAAAGACATAACCTACTAATTTGGGGTAAATGTTGGATAATGTTGGTCCTGACACCAAAAAAATGCACCAAAAAAAACCACAAAATAAAAACAACTCAAACATTTTTGTCATGCTGCTATAAGTAAACAACTACAAAATATGAGTGTACTGAAGTTGTGATTATCACACGCCCCTAGATGAGTTTTCTGAACCACCACCTTCTTGGCTGTAGTGTTACGCCGAGGATGTTTTCTGGCAGCCACACTCATCAAAATATAGCCATGGACGCACAGCCAAGCAAAGAAAGAAAAAAATTCACGTAGGTTTGATTTAGCTCTGCTTCTTCCTGCTCCTTTTCGGACATGTCGAATTGTGAATTGTGATGTGAAGCACTCGAAGTAAACCCTATGCATGTTTGAAATAAATAAATTCACTCAATCAAATCAATCAATTAATATTGATCGGCACATTGCTACATTGGAGACCTCCTATGAAGAACAGGCAAAAAAATCGGAGGTGTGATGCAACAATGCAGCACGAGGCAACAAGGAGTCTGACACAGCCTTAATAAAAAACGGTAAGGTGTGAACTTTTTTCACACTTCTATTTGAATGTCTTGTGAGGAACACTTAGGATGTGTGTAATATGCCTGACATCTTGTATATAACGTGTATATATAATGTAAAGGTCCGTGTGACTGGAAAACATATTTTCGTATATCCGTTGATGTGTCCACGATATCAGATAAAGTGCAGTAAGTTCGAAGGAACAATACAATAACATTTTATCCTGCATAATGTCCACAAGAGTGAATAACTATTATTAAATCCATCCAGCCTTTATTTAACTTGGGTTATAAAAGAACTCCAGTCAGCGCTGAGTTGCCAAGTGACACTTTATGCAGCCTCTGTGCATACTTTTTCAACACTTCTGTAAGAAGGCATCTTTGTCAGGTCAAATAAACATTCCCACGGATGGCCCAGTGTTTGCGTGTATTACAGTGTGTGTCAGCATCTTCAATTGCATTTCCATGCGGGAAATGCTTGATGTGCGGCTTGTCATTGCACGGAGGCTCATTAGAGTGTTAGGCCCCAGTGCAATCATGTGAGAATGACAATGAGTCTGATAGATGCCGACACAAGACAATCTGTTTACTTTTTGGAGACGGAGTGCAAGGGTGACAAAGAGGAGACACATTAGTGCTAACTAACACACCACCCGACAGTACAAACTGTCTATATGTAGCTTATACACCTATTTGCGATTCAGCATTTGCCGCCACGTACAGTATATCAAAAATCGTATTTCATTTGTGTGAAAATTCACCTTTTTGTGCTTTTGTGCCCGGAAAATAGGCTTGTTTTTTTCCCACAGAAACCCATTTCATTCACCCTCAGTCGTTAATTAATTTATAGACCAAAGCATAAAATGTACAGCATAATAATACATTACTGCGATTGATACTAACATGCCTAACATTGAATGCTGGTTTTTACCATTAAAACCCTCTAATGAATGAAACGTTTTAAACTTCTGTTTATGTTTATTAAGCAGGCAGCCTTTTCCAGAAGAAGGGGTTCAAATTGCATGTATTCACACTCACAAGACGCCAAGTAAAACCACAGGAGCCTGCCGCTGGCAGCTAAGAAGTGCCAGTGAGCAGCAAGTGTTCAAGCTATACACAGCTCAGGGAGAGCTACTGTGTTTAAAACGTTAACAATGCACATGTCCCCTGGCTGATCATGATTTACAGGTTTGTGTTATGGATGCAACGATACAGAGAATTCACTGGTCAATTAGATGCTTTTGTGTCACAGTTCGATGTTTTCCGATACAAAAAAGCAGTTTTATGCGTTTTTATATAACATGTATTTTATTGCAATCATTAACATTTGTTTCAACTCAAAAGCACAGTTTTTAAATGAAATGTATGTAATTTAGCTATATCTGCGTTTTCTACTGTGCTGTGATGTTACAACCAAATCGAACAAAAACAACACCGTATAAAAATAATAAAAGATTTTAACAATTACAATTTAATAAAGATAATTACACTTAATTCATCAATAGTTCAGTCCGAAATTTCCATCAAACTAGAGTACATAGCATACATTATTTCCATAGTCCATGTGCACATCCAATTTTCTATTATACACTCATTTATAAAATATTAATACAACAAAAATGTAAAAACAATTACAGCATGACAATACATCTGAGGTCGAGGCAACAAATAAAAAACTTAAGCCATAAAAAGATTTTTGTAATTTTTCCAAAAAATAGCAACAATAACAAGTAAGTGTAGAAAAACACCTTTTTATAATGGAGTTCAGGGCGTGCATTGACTTTTTTAAGGTTTTGTATGGAACTATCCGCCACAAATACAATGACAGCTTTTATTTTGTGTATACAATCGTTTCTTTCTGCACTGCGGTTCGAACATCGCTCCCACACGATTTTTCAAGTTTCAAATTAATTAATAAATGATCATGGTTTTGTCGTCGGATATGGCCTTTTATTAGTGAAAATATATACATACAGTACAGGCCACACATTTGGACACACATTCTCATTCAATGTGTTTTCTTTATTTTCATGATTATTTCCATTGTAGATTTTCATTGAAGGCATCAATACTATGAATGAATACATGTAGAATTATGTACTAATTACGTCTTACATTGTAGATTACTTGAAGTAGCCACCCTTTGTTTTTTACCCTTCGTGTTTTCTCAATGAGTTTCATGAGATAGTCATCTAAAATGGATTTTACCCCACAGGTCGGCCTTGTCTGTGTTACAGAGTGGAATTTATTGCCTTATTAAAGGATTTTGGAACATCTGTGTTGTGCAGAAGTCAGGATGATGCACAGCGGACAACCCTATTAGCCAACTTTTAGAACTCATATTATAGCAAGAACCAATCAGCTAAGTAAGGATAAACTAGTGGCCCTCATTACTTCCAGAAATGAAGGTCAGTCAGTCTGGAAAAATGCAAAATCTAGTATCTTGTATCCCCAATCTGCATCCTCAAGTGAATGAGAAGGCCTGTACTGTATATAAGCAATTTTATGTATTCTTGGCCCAAATTAATCATTGTCGTAAATGGCTAAATGAACAAAAATACAAATACAGTATGAGGCATTCAGAATGTATGTACTGTCGTGTAATATTTGTGAAGTGTGCGCCTTAGGAACTGTAGAGTTGCAGAGTGTCAGCATGGTTAGCAGTGTGGAGAGGGCCAGTGACGGTCGTGAGTTGTGGCTGATAGCAGCTCCTGCGTGAATGTTTACTGCACCATTCCAGTGGTTGATCAAGACATTATTGACACAATAAGCACCAAATGTCATGTCAAAACAAGGGATGACTGAATGCATCTTAATGCTCAATTATTTTATTCAGAATGATGTCAGCTGTGAGGTTTGTGACTTGGATTACAGAACCACTGTTTTAAATGGTTCAATACAAATACATGCAACGGTCCGGTACAGCAACCGCATTACTGCTGACGCTGCACCGATCCGTCTGTCGATCTCACGCTCCAACCTTCCCTCACTCGTGAACAAGACCCCGAGATACTTAAACTCCTCCACCTGAGGCAGGACCTGACTCCCAACCCGGAGGGTACAGTCCACCCGTTTCCGACTGAAAACCATGGCCTCGGATTTGGAGGTGCTGAGTCTCATTCCAGAAGCTTCACACTCAGCTGCAAACCGCTCCAGTAAACGCTGAAAGTCACAGCCTGATGAGGCAAAAGGACCACATCGTCTGCAAATAGCAGAGATGAGATCCTAAGGTCACCAAGCTTGACTCCCTCACTGCCTTGACTGCGCCTAGAAATTCTGTCCATGAAGATTATGAACAGAATCGGTGACAAAGGGCAGCCTTGGCGGAGGCCAACGTTCACCGGAAACAAGCTCGACTTACTGCTGGCAATGCGAACCAGGCTCCTGCTTCGATTGTACAAGGACCGAATGGCACGTAGAAGCGGACCATCAATCCCGTACTCCCGGAGCACCCCCCACAGGACACCACGAGGGACACGGTCGAATGCCTTTTCCAGGTCTACAAAGCACATGTAGACTGGTTGGGCAAACTCCCACATACCCTCGAGTACCCTTGCAAGGGTGTAGAGCTGGTCCAGTGTTCCGCGACCGGGACGAAAACCACATTGCAGCTCCTCTAACCGAGGTTCGACTAACGGTCGTACCCTTCTCTCCAGCACCCTGGAGTAGACTTTCCCAGGAAGGCTGAGGAGTGTGATCCCCCTATAGTTGGAACACACCCTCCGGTCACCCTTTTTAAAAATGGGGACCACCACCCCGGTCTGCCAGTCCAGAGGTACTGTTCCTGACTTCCATGCAATGTTGTAGAGGCGTGTCAACCAACACAGTCCTCCAACATCCAGAGCCTTGAGAAATTCTGAGCGGAACTCGTCTACCCCCGGAGCCTTGCCACTGGGGAGTGATTTAACTACCCCAATTACCTCAGCCACGGTGATAGAACTGTCCACGTACGTATCCTCAGACTCTGCTTCCTCTATGGAAGGCATGTCAGTGGGATTGAGAAGGGCCTCGAAGTATTCCTTCCACCGACCAACTATATCCACAGTCGTGGTCAGCAAGCCCCCGTCCGCACTGTAAACAGTGTGAACTGGGGGCTGCTTCCCCTTTCTGAGGTGTCGGACGGTTTGCCAGAACCTCTTCGAGGCCGACCGAAAGTCGTGCTCCATAGCCTCACCGAACTCCTCCCACACCCGAGTTTTTGCCTCGACCACCGCCGAAGCCGCGTGCCGCTTGGCCTGCCGGTACCTGTCAGCTGCTTCGGGAGTCCCGCAAGCCATCCATGCTCGATAGGACTCCTTTTTCAGCTTGACGGCAGCCCTAACCCCCGGTGTCCACCATCGGGTTCGGGGCTTGCCACCACGACTGGCACCGACCACCTTGCGGCCGCAACCAC
Source organism: Oostethus manadensis (assembly GCA_024372805.1). NCBI lineage: Eukaryota > Metazoa > Chordata > Actinopteri > Syngnathiformes > Syngnathidae > Oostethus > Oostethus manadensis. Next base: position 638,234 of record QODF01000169.1, on the reverse strand, counting down.
AACTGGCTGCCTCAGCAATAGAGGCACGGAATACGGCCCATTCGGACTCAATATCCCGGTCCTCCCTCGAAATGCAGGCGAAGCTCTGCCGGAGATGAGAGTTGAAGACTCGACGAACGGGAGATTCTGCCAGACGTTCCCAGCACACCCTCACTACGCGTTTGGGTCTGCCAGGTCTGTCCGGCATCCTTCCCCGCCATCTAATCCAACTCATCACCAGGTGGTGGTCAGTTGACAGCTCAGCCCCTCTCTTCACCCGCGTGTCCAGAACATGCGGACGCAGGTCTGATGATACGACCACAAAGTCGATCATAGACCTGCGACCTAGGGTGTCCTGGTGCCAAGTGCACTTATGGACATCCTTATGTTCGAACATGGTGTTTGTTATGGACAAACTGTAATTCGCACAGAAGTCCAGCAACAACACACCGCACGGGTTCAGGTCAGGGAGGCCGTTCCTCCCAACCACGCCCCTCCAAGTCACACTGTCATTGCCCACATGGGCGTTGAAGTCTCCCAGCAGAACTATGGAGTCACCAGCTGGGGTGCTCTCCAGCACCCCTCTGATAGACTCCAAGAAGGCTGGGTACTTTGAACTGCCGTTTGGCGCGTACACACAAACCACAGTCAGGACCCTTTCCCCAGCCCTAAGGCGTAGGGAAATAACCCTCTCATTTACTCGGGATGACTCCAACACAGAGGCACCAAGCCGGGGGACTAATAATAAGCCCACACCAGCTCGCCGCCTCTCCCCTGCGGCAACTCCAGAGAAGAAGAAGGTCCAGCCCCTCTCAAGGAATCTGGTTCCAGAGCCCAAACTGTGGGTTGAGGTGAGTCCGACTATATCTAGTCGAATTTCTCCGCCTCTTACACAAGCTCGGGCTCCTTTCCCACCCGAAAAGTGACATTCCATGTCCCAAGAACCAGATTTAGCCGCCAGGACCAGGTCGCCCGGACACCCGCCCTCGACCACTGCCCAAATTGCAATGCACCGGACCCCTATGCTTGCCCCTGCAGGTGGTGGGTCTGCGGGGGGGAGTTCCCGTGTGGCTTCTTCGGGCTAGGCCCGGCCAGGCCCCACGGGTGAAGGCCTGGGCACCAGGCGCTCGCCTGCGAGCCCCTCCCCCAAGCCTGGCTCCAGGGTGAGTCCCCGGTATCCCACGTCCGGGCGAGGTGCGGTCACTCCTCTTGTTCTTCTTCATAAGGGTCTTCTGAATCACTCTTATCTGAATCACTGTTTGCCTTGGGAGACCCTACCAGGGGCATAAAGCCCCCGACAACATAGCTCCTAGGATCACTCGGGCACTCAAACCCCTCCACCATGATAAGGTGGTGATTCACGGATCATGAAACGAGATCATTAGGTTTTAAAGAAATCAAAACATGTTTATCATTATTAGACTCCTTGTTTTTTTTTTACATACAAAACAAATAATAGGAAATAATAAAAACAATGGGAAGTTCAAATTGGCAAGCCAAAAAGACAAGGCAGGATCACTGCAAGTAGCATATCCATGTGGTTGTGTTGAAGCCATAAATAAACACAGCTGAGACTCAACCTGAGCTCGCTGTTGATCTAGCAGATAGCACGCTCTCCATCAAGCAGCTCACAATAAAGTTTTCACAAGTTTAAAAACGTCAAAGGGTGAAATGAGGAAAATAATTTTGAAATAAAACAAACAAGAAGGACTAACAATCCACTGTAGGTGTATCACAACCTTTTCCACCAAGGGCTGCATACTGAAAAATAAAAAAATGCAGAAGGTCACTTTGATATTTTTATTTTTTTTAAATGTGTTGTTATTAGGGCTTTCAAAGTTAATGCGTTAATAATTGGGTACGAGTAGCTAGTTAACGGCCGGCATAGCCGAGGACAACAGCACACTAGCTGGTCACTGGGAAAGCTCATTAGTAAACCAAACGTACATTATAGCAATCTATTTTATCTTATTTATTATGTATTGTATAAAACTACGACAGGAACAACATCAAATTAAAAGCACAAAATGAATACAGAGACGCCATCCACCAGTGCAAGCCTGGACATTGTTTTTCAGAGAAGTTGTGTACACAACAAATATGCACATTAGCACTCAATAAGGTAATCAAATCTTACCTTTACGCATTCCCACGTAGTATCAGCATTTGGAACTAAATATGAGGTGAAAGAAAAAGTATGCAAATGCAGTATAGTAGTCAATCTAAACAATATGGGACAAAGTTGCATGGTGCCTTCAAGGGACATCAAACAAAGTGGGACAAAGCGTAGTTTTAAACATGCAAATACTGGGGGATTTCAAAATAAACAATATTTAAAAAATAAAATAGTGGCCCATATTTCCAAAATTGATATCCCTTTACATAAAATCTGATACCGTTATCACAGTTGCGTATGAAATCGTTTAAAACAAAGAGATCTATATCCCTATTTATTATAGGTAAAAACTTGTTTCTGCTTTCCTAAATGTGATTAATTATGACTTTATTTTGGAATAATGTGATTAATCAGATTCTGCATGTTATGTAAAGGAATATTTATTTATTAGTAATTACTTAAAAACACTGAAACCAAATGCATGCATATATATATATATATATATATTTATTCATTTTTTCACCATCACCAAGTGTGGTGTGAATGAATAATGATGACCTCAATGTAAGCGCTTTGAGAGTCTTTGATAAAGCGCATAACAAGTGTAATTCATTATTATTATTATTATTATATAGTATATATAAACAGTTAATAATAATATTAACTAGTCAGTTAATCAATTTTTAGTACACACATGATACCAGAACTGTCAGACGTCAATATCAAGGTTTATTCACAGATTACTGCCTGGAAAACGTCACTCTGCGTTTGGAGGGCCAGGGTGCACTAAGCCCTGCTAAAGTGGAACTGCTGGGAACTTCGGATTTGCTGTGGGATTACATCCTCATTGACCCACCTGACAGGGCTACCTCTTTGCTGTCCTCTGTTGAACTCATCTCCAAGGCAGATGTTTCATACAGATGCGCTTACATCATCACGCACCGTACCCCAACCACCAACACACAGGAAAGGCCATGTAAAAGTTATTTTTATTAGTGACCATGACCTCTTGCTCTTCACTAATGCTGTAATTTTTGTATCACATGTCAATCCTAATGAGTTAATCTTCAAGATTAAAACCCTAGGAACATCTCTAAACTCCTCTGAGAGCTGCAGGAACAGATCAAATAACAAACAAAGCCGTGACAAAGAGTGAGTATGCGAAACATAGTTACATATTAAGAATACTGTCATCAATAAAGAAGGTAGATGTAACGATGTAACACTTAATTTTACTCCTTTCCTTTAATTTATCATCATAAAAATGGATGCACTTTCAGAGCAAAACACCCCAGGATATTTCAATGCAACAGCACAACCTGTATGTGAGAAAAGGGCCAAAAGCATTAGGCTTCCTTTTTAAAGATTATGCTTCAGTTTCCAATGGCACTGGCCCAGACACCAGTCACTCTCTTCCAATCTAGCACTGCAGGGCTTTGATAGCGCCCGTTGTGACTTCTTACTACACTTACTGACTATAACTGTGACAAAAGCAGAAGAGAAGTGGCAGAAGAGACGAAAAGGCCCAACAAAGATGATGTTGAACAGAACTGTTATAGATGCAGAGGTTTTTGCCATTCATTCATTCATTTTCTATACCGCTTATCCTCGTTAGGGTCGCGGGTATGCTGGAGCCTATCCCAGCTGACTTTGGGCGAGAGGCGGGGTACACCTTGGACTGGTCGCCAGTCAATCGCAGGGCAGACATACAACCAATCACACTCACATTCATACCTATGGACAATTTAGAGTTAGAGCCAATTAACCTAAAATGCATGTTTTTGGAATGTGGCAGAAAACCTAAAACCCAGATGCCCAACAGAGATTCAAACCCAGAACCTCCTGACTGTGAGGCCAACATGCTACCCATTCACCCACCGTGCGGCCCGTTTTTGCCATTTTTCTTGAATTCAATAGTGTTTCTTGAGTTCTTGAAAAACACATTTAGACCACTCAGCTCCGGAGATATGGTACATGCATGAATCAGAAATGAAATCAATGGTATCGCACATCACTGGATCACACACCGCAGCGGTCCTTACTTTCATAAACACACGGAAATGCAAGTGATGTCATGCTTCTGCACATGCACGTCACTTTGCAGGCGCGTTACGTTAACATTACAAGTCGCGTATGTTTGGTAATGTGAACAACCAAATAATAAATCGGATTTTTTGTTAAAAATCCGAATTGGGAATCCTACCCTGCAGTGTGAACGTAACCTATGAGGTATTGTAATAATTTGTAAGGCACAGTACTTTAAGATATTGAAATGACACTTTTTGTCGGCTTTATCAGAAACTATAAAACACCCAAAGCCCACAGTTAATGAAATCTTGCACATTCTGGCTTTAAAATGTGTTATATTTATTGAATATGTTATTAGATTCAGGCATACCTATTCAGAAATACAATCATAGGACCAGGATAGAAATTCACAATGTGTTTTTGGCACGCTGCAAAATAGTTGTCCCCCTATTTATTTATTTGTATATAACTTTGTGTAAGGGCCGCACGGTGGTTGAGTGGGTGGCACATTGGCCTCACAGTCAGGAGGTTCAGGGTTCGAATTTCCGTTGGGCATCTCTGTGTGGAGTTTGCATGTTCTCCGCGGGCGTGTGTGGGTTTTCTCCGGGTACTCCGGTTTCCTCCCACATTCCAAAAACATGCATGTTAGGTTAATTGGCGACTCTAAATTGTCCATAGGTATAAATTTGAGTATGAATGTTTGTATGTCTTTGTTTGTCTATATGTGCCCTGCGATTGACTGGCGACCAGTCCAGGGTGTACCCCGCCTCTCGCCCAAAGTCAGCTGGGATAGGCTCCACATACCCGTGACCCTAATGAGGATAAGCGGTATAGAAAATGAATGAATGAAAGAACTTTGTATAATTCATAATAATGTATGTGCAAGTACTTACTGTACCTGTTCAGTCTTGGTCAGCAGGTGGTGCACTATTACCACATTAGGGAACCAAGACCAAACCATTGCAGAGTAGATGTGATAAAGCCTACAAAAAGTATTGCTTCATTATCATCAAGTTCTGTGCCTGAGCAAATAGTACGACATTTAATAGTTTTAGTGGATTGTGCGCGCTCCCGCGACCTGCATGGCGATCTTGGCTTGCATGCAAACACCAGATGTACTACAGGAGTCCATGAAATGTCTTAATGAGGGTATAAGAACAGTACAATTATTATCCATGTGGTGTAATTGTAATTTTTTTTGCTTTTTGTTTTTCTGTTTTGCACAAACATACATAAAAAAGGGGTGTTATCACTTCTTGTAACTCTGGGATTTGGTATACCTCCTTGAGTTCAAGAAACAACTAAAGAAATAAAAAAACTAAACTAATTTTAAAAATTGGTATTTGGAAAAAAATTTACGGAATTTGGGAAAAAATTACACGGATTTCATAGGGCCTTCTGTATATGCATGTATTGGTAGTTAATCAAACCTTGGTTTTTGTAAAACCCAGTTTTTGTATGATTTGGTTTTGTTAAAAATGTTCACCAAATGTTTGCCTCGGTTATTGTACACTGTCTCGATTTACTAGTCCATTTGCCTTTTTTGTTAATATTCTTGGGCGTCTGGAATGAATTATTTGGTTTTACATGATTTCCTGTGGGAATAATTGCTTTGGTGGGTATGTTTTGGTTTTTGGCAAAGCGCTTGGAATTAATTAATAATGTCAACTAAGGTACCGCTGTATCAGTATGCAAGCCTGAACGAGAGCAACTATGAAAATCAGTCATTTAAAGACGTATTTAAAGACGTATGCGAAAACCTGCACACTTGAAAGCTGCACACTTTTGATCAACTCACTCAGGACAATTTATGCACCTCTTTTTCTGAGGCAAAAAAAAACCCTGGGATAAAACCTACACTGCTCCCAAATCTTCACATGAATAATTCAGAACCACCTGTCATGGATCCCAGTTCTGAATAAGATTGTGTGTACAAAGTCCCTTAGTCCTTCTTTTTTACTTTTTTGCTTTCACACTGCCTGAGCTGCTACAGCCACAGAAGTGAGTCTTTAGTACACATACTAATCTAAACACCCGCAAGTTAAAGATGTTCCCTTATTGTTGGCATGCATAGTAATGTTGGTAAAAACTGGACCTGGTTCATCCAATTAATACAACATATCCAAGCAAAAATGAGATGAGTGGTATTGAAGTGATTGTAGTTAGATGGTTTGATAGTGAGCCGGATTACAAACAAAAACCAACCAATTTCCACAAAACCTTGTGGTGACAGGAAAGAATCTGTTACAACAACAGAATTCAACAGACAAACTCCAACAATCGTCAGTGCAGTAACAGATGCCAACTAGTAGGGTCACGGTTACGTCTTCTCGGCATGGTGTAACGACCCCGAGGATGCGGAGAGCAGGACGCCAAGCAGGTCAGTAAAATGATTTAATAAAGAAGAATGCTGTTGAGCAGGGGCAGCAAGAAACAGACGAGTGTGAACGACAGCATAACACAAACAACGCTCCGACAACGAATGGCGCGCACACCTGAGCATAAATAGCATGGACACAAACAAGAAACAGGTGCGCGTAGTTATCAGAAGTGACAAATCAGGACAGGTAGGAAGAACACACAATATAAGAAAACAACAAGAACCCAGGCATAATCATCGAAACTAAAACATACTGTCACGCACACAAATATACAGATCGTGACACACCTTAACTCTTAATGAGCGACTCTAAATTGTCCATAGGTATGGCGACCAGTCCAGGCTGTACCCCGTCTCCCACCCGAAGTCAGCTGGGATAGGCTCCTGCCTACCCCCGCGACTCTAATGAGGATAAGTGGCATAAAAAATTGGAATTGACCTGCAGTGTGAACATAGCCTCAATCATATTTACTGTTTAGAATGAGATTGAACACGTTTTAGATTGTAAGAGATACGCGCTTCCTACCAGATTTTGTGACTGTGGTGAGTTTCGGTGGGAGGCGGGGCTCATTGATGTAATGATCCGCGACGACAATGATTGCCATGTAACATTTGCAAAATGTCATGATCACCATGAAAAGCAAATCAAATAGGTTTAGAACTACAAACAAGCGGCTCTGCTGTCGCTACTCGGCAGTGTGTATCAGTTGCAGTCTGGTTTAAGTTTGCAATTTTACAATATCACCATGGAAAAGAAACAAAGAAGTAGAAAACACCAGTATACAATAGCGTCATCTAATTACAGTAAACCAGCATGCCCACTCCCTTTGCCCAGACTTAAAAGCAAGAACACCCTCTCTCTGTTCAGGCAGAGGCGTCACGCTGCATCACTATTTATTGACGCAAGATCCCCTTTGGCCAAGACCCACAGCCCATTACTGCTCCTGGCATGAGGAGGGGAGTGAGACAGTTTGTGTGTGTTCTAACTCCGGCATCCAAGGTCATAAACATAGTCCCAAAATGCCAAGTAGCATTTCAACATGCCAGCTTTTGCCACCCAAGTTTAAGGCACACAAAAGACCCTTCAGTGCTGCTAAAATGGCAGTTGAGAAAGGGAAATGGTGATCTGTCATGTCTGTCTGTATGAAGAAGGGTTTAAATATCGCTTTCCGTAAAAAAAAATAAATAAATACAAAAACGAAGGTCAGTGAGGAACTAACCAATGAGGAACTAACTGGATCAGTGTATTACATGAATTAAAGATTAAAAGCTTCATGTTTAATTTTAGACCTACACAAGATAGAGGAAAGTCTGGCCGAACAATTGTTTACCTTAGCTTGCATTTATTAAAAAAAGAAATAACTAAAAAACTACCACTTAGTTTAGTTGAACAACTTGAACTAGAGCCATGAAATGACATGGTGTGATATTTCAAATTAAAAGGCTCAGTTTTGTTGAATTTAGACCACAGCCTGATTGTAAAAAGAAATGTTGATAGACTTGCAATTTATCTTATTTAGATTAATTAGCTATGTGAGTTGTGATTTGGTTTATTCTTGCAATGGATTAGCAAACATGTTGGACCTAAATTTATGTTATCTGCCTTTGCTCAGCAGTAAATGGATTACAATCTGTCAAACATTAGTAACTTTATTATTCCACAATGCCACAGTAATCAAGTTGCCATACTGCATAATGCATGAGTTGGATTTTATGTGGTGAATGCATCAGAGCAGACTGGTGTATGTACATAAAACTACCATAAATAGTGACAAGCATAGCTTTAGGCTACGTGGATCAAAAATGCCGTGGTCAGATGCTTTAAAAAAGGGAAGTTAATGTACACTATAATGCTAATAAAACACCTATGTTGTCATGTGTTATTGTATCCAAATTTTGTTTTTATTATAATTATTTGTACAAGTTGGACAACCAATTTTTGAAAGTTTGGTAAACAATTTCAAAAGTGTCTCTATTTATGGGAGCTACTTTCAAAATATACACCGGTGTTAAAAAGTGTTTGTCCCCTTCCTTTTCCATTCCATTTTCCTCTACTTATCCGGGTCCAGGTCACGGGGGCAGCAGTTTCAGTGGGGAAGTCCAGACGTCCCGGTCTGGACTTCGGGAGGACACCAAGGTGTTCCCAGGCCAGCTGTGAGACATAGTCCCTCCAGCTTGTCCTAGGTCTTCCCCGGGGCCTTCTCCCGGCTGGGCATGCCGGAACCACCTCACCAGGGAGGCTCTACTCTGAGCTTCTCTCGGATGGCCGAGCTCCTCACCCCATCTCTTAGGGTGAGTCCAGCCACCCTACGGAGGAAACTAATTTCCGCCGTTTGTATCCGCGATCTCGTTCTTTCGGTCCGGTACAGTGACCGCATTACTGCTGACGCTGCACCGATCCGTCTGTCGACCTCACGCTTCAACCGTCCATCACTCGTTAACAAGACCCTGAGATACTTGAACTCCTCCACCTGAGGTAAGACCTTATCCCAACCCAGAGGGTACAGTCCACCCGTTTCCGACTGAGAACCATGGCCTTGGATTTGGAGGTGCTGAGGCTCATCGCAGAAGCTTCACACTCAGCTGCAAACCGCTCCAGTAAACGCTGAAGGTCACAGCCTGATGAGGCCGTAAGGACCACATCGTCTGCAAATAGTAGAGACGAGATCTTAAGCTTACCAAGCAGGACTCCCTCAACACCTTGACTGCGCTTAGAAATTCTGTCCATGAAAATTATGAACAGAATCGGTGACAAAGGGCCGCCTTGGCGGAGGCCAACGTTCACCGGAAACAAGCTTGACTTACTGCTGGCAATGCGAACCAGGCTCCTGCTTCGATTGTACAAGGACCGAATGGCACGTAGTAGCGGGCCACCAATCCCGTACTCCCGGAGCACCCCCCACAGGACACCGAGGGACACCGACGAAAAGGCATTCGAGGGACAAGGTCGAATGCCTTTTCCAGGTCTACGAAGCACAAGTAGACCGGTTAGGCAAACTCCCACAAACCCTCCAGTACCCTGGCAAGGGTGTAGAGCTGGTCCAGTGTTCCGCGACCGGGACGAAAACCACATTGCATCTCCTGTAACCGAGGTTCGACTAACAGTCGTACCCTTCTCTCCAGCACCCTGGAGTAGACTTTCCCAGGTGGGCTGAGGAATGTGATCCCCCTATAGTTGGAACACACCCTCCGGTCACCCTTTTTAAAAATGGGGACCACTAAAACGGGCTGCCAATCCAAAGGTACTGTTCCCGACTTCCATGCAATGTTGTAGAGCGTTTCAAGTGGGAGTGATTTAACTACCCGAATTACCTCAGCCACGGTGATGGAACTCTCCACGTACGTATCCTCAGACTCTGCTTCCTCTACAGAAGGTATGTCACAGTCGAGGTCAGCATGCCCCTGTCCGCACTGTAAACAGTGTTAACTGGGGGATGCTTCCCCTTTCTGAGGTGTCGGACGGTTTGCCAGAACCTCTTCGAGGCCGACCGAGACCCCCAGTGTCCACCATCGGGTTCGGGGCTTGCCACCACGACTGGCACAGACCACCTTGCGGCCGCAACTACGACTGGCTGCCTCAGCAATGGGGCAACGGAATACGGCCCATTCGGACTCAATATCCCGGTCCTCCCTCGAGATGCAGGCGAAGCTCTGCCGAAGATGAGAGTTGAAGACTCCACGAACGGGAGACCCTGCCAGACGTTCCACAAACGGCCCCACTGGTGAAGGCCTGGCCACCAGGCGCTCGCCTGCAAGCCCCTCCCCCAGGCCTGGCTCCAGGGTGAGGCCCCGGTATCCCACGTCTGGGCAAGGTGCGGTCACTCCTCTTGTTATTCTTCATAGGGGTCTTCTGAATCACTCTTAGTCCCCTTCCTGATTTGTCATTTTTTTCCACACTTAATTGTCTCAGATCATCAAACAATTTTTTTGCCAGTTAGCCAATGAAAATTGAAGACAATTGAACACAAAATACAGTTTTTAAATGAAACCTTTTATTATTAAGGACATGGTGTGAAAAAATGATAACAGTATTGACTCACTGGTGGAGGTCTAATTTTGTGCCGGAATGGATTTGTGCGTGCACGTTTTAGCGCTCATGGACCAATAAACAAACAATGAAACATTCAAGATGGTTCCTAGTTTCCATGTATGCGAGTGCCGAAGAACATTACTGACACTGACCAGTGTATAATGCTACATATCTTCACAGCTTTGAATGCATCTTCTAAATGCCTTAGATTTACATTTTTGGTATACTTGAAAATGCTTAGTTTAGGCAAAAAATATGTCAAACGTGCTTAAATATGCATTTTTGACTACTAATAGTATTTTACAAGTAAACAGCATGATTAATGAATATATTTTTCAAAAATATAACAAGTAAACAGTGAAATTCCATGTGGTGAGGGACCACTGGGCGTGGTTTTTGTGATTATTAAATGCATTTAAATGTGCCTGACATTGTGTAAACCGGCCTGTGTGGTCCTGGTGACGTATGCGCCTGTGCGCCAATCAGCCAAACTACTAGGCAAAGCCTTTTGGCGCGAAATTGTCACTACGCCAGGCTGAATCAATCGGCACCGCCTCGGCCGACTAAATTGGCTCTGCAGTGTGTTACGCCGGACAAAATTACCACTGCACAGCCCCTGCGCCAAGCTGCCTAACCCACGAAATTATAGCCCCATGAAACAAAATGCGTGCTGTGTACGAAGAGAGCGTACATGGTCTGTAACTGATGACATTTCCCGAGCACACGCACAGCGGGGATAATCACAATGGCATAAAAATAACATGCGGTTGAAAGGCTGGCAGTAAACAACAATTAGGAACCTCCTTGCATAACTCATGAAGTAAATCATTGAAAATGCACTTGTGCCACAAAGACAGCCCCAGGTTCTCTGCTGTAATTGACTATGAATAATTCAGCTAGCACTATCAGTTCATTCCTCACTGGCATGTTCTTGATTTTTTTTCTTGGTAATAGTTAAACTGAGGAGCATTTAATATTTTGAATTTTTATTTTTACTTTTATTCAACATTCATTTCAGTTAAGAAGGAAAAACATGGAACCTGGAACTGTACAATCTAATTTGGAATGACATACCTCAATGCAAAATCATTTGACCCGCTAAATAAATCAGACTGGTCTGTCTGCCATATCATGCTGTCCATGATAATGAAAGTATAATTTGCCAGCATGTCAGTATACAATGAAAATACCAGAGGAGTGAACTTGAGTCCCGTAACTTGGACTCAAGGCACAATTTTGATGATATTGGACTCAAATTGACAATATCATCAAGGACTTACAATTAACCTTGCACTTTGACAACAGTGACTCGGGACTTGACTCAAGCTGTGTTCTGATGACTTGAAAATATTTGAGATTTTCAGGGGAATGTCCAAACTTTTTCCAACAATGACCACAAACTGAACAATGACAGGATGCTTGGGCCACTTTGATATTTTGTAAAGCAACACATGTAGATATGCAAAGAGGTTATACGTATTTCAAGGGGAAATTCAATATCCCCATCACAGAAGCAACAAACATTGTCCTCCAAAGAAAACCTGCATCTAAGAAATTCTTTGGAAAGGTAGATTCCAGAGAGGACTTTGTAATGAATTTCCTTAGCATTAGGAGGGATGGGAAGTTTTAGGTAAAATGTTCTGATTTTTTCCTTTTGATCCTTGGAAAATAATTGTAAAATTGAGTTTGGGTTGAAAATATAAGGAAATGAAGCATTGGCAAGGAGTTTTCTAATTTTAGAATTGAGTTGTCTGCTGCCAATAATATCTAACCCATTGATTAACAGGCTGGGAAGTTCAGGAGTTCTGTTGGTAGGATTCTGAAAAAGAATAAGTGTTGTGGATAAAATATTTTGGGGAATGGCCTTCAGAAATTTTTGGAACTCTTTTTTTGCTTACATGTAAATTATATTTTATATTGAAATCTTCCACTGTCATCACTCCTCTATCATTCAAAGAGTGTGTCACTGACCCAATGGGGGCTAAGAATAAGGTGGATCAATAAAAGCTTGTCTGAAGCCAGAGGGAAGTTCCCCTCCCAACTGAAGAACTATCCTGTACTTTCCCTCGGACACGTACGACACAATGACACGTAAAATTACCACTTTTAATCTTGTAAATTTAAATTTAATTATCTGGACAACTAATTGTTTTATTTATTATTTCATGTATTTATTGTTTGTTTGTTTTTCAATTTAGCTTTGTTTGCCCCGACGAGTTGTTTGTTGTCAAATATGTAATAAAAAAAAGTCTAAAAGTTTATAACTCTTGTTTTTAAACTTTGAATCTGTAAAACTGGCCTAATTAAAACGTATAGGACTTGACACAACTTGCTTGACAAAGAGCAGTGACTTGACTTGGCTTGCTTGGTTCTCATAAAGATTGACTCGGACTTGCTTGTTCTGTTTTACGGAAGTGATGGGGTGACAGAGGAAGATTCTGATTGGATAGAATTTTAGTAACTATTGCAGCCTACCGGTTTGGCATGCTTATGACTGTGGTTCCCAATGCATTTATGCAGTTACATGAGGTTGCTTTTTATTTTAATACGAGGTCATGTGGACACCATTTTTTTCATAAACGGAAGGGGGGAAATATGCGTTTTTACAAATACCCTGCTACGTGTGGACAAGGCCTTAGTTACAAAGTTGCAAAACTGGCAACACTGGTGCTGTGTGTGCCCCTCCGCTGCTCAGTGTGGACATAGATACGCCGCCACACATCTTGACCAATAAAATTGGCCTTTGACAGAAAAAAATGAGGAAAAAACAAATCCGCTCCGAACAACGTGAGCCAGCTCCTCAAGTGTCGTTCATTTCAAAGAGTTGGCTCTTGTAGACGATTTGTTTGCAATACTATTGTGAGTATGTTGAGCATTATTCTGCTGTTAAGTGAGCTCGTGCTTTCATGCCATCATTCTTCCCTCGGGAGCAGCACGGACGCTATGGTAAATCTCCAAGGAAGTGCTACCTTCCACTCATGGAAGCTCATAGGCATTATAATAATAATAATATACTAGACCTGTGCAATTTCGGGGGAAATTGCGTGTGAATGCTTGCAACGTTGGGGCTAACTGCAATGCTGCTGCATGCTAACACCCAGCATAATAACATGAATGTAGCTGCCCTCTGCTGCATGCACCCTCAACTACAGTTCTCACCCACGCACACACTTATCAAAGGAGAGACTTCTCTGGGAAGACACCTGGGACGAATCTTCATAGAAAAC
>QODF01000169.1:560250-622908 GCA_024372805.1 Oostethus manadensis | reverse complement strand
ATGCACCCTCAACTACAGTTCTCACCCACGCACACACTTATCAAAGGAGAGACTTCTCTGGGAAGACACCTGGGACGAATCTTCATAGAAAACGCCCTCACCGTATGTCGTAGAACCAAGCGGCTGCAAAGCAATCAATTTCCCAACAATTTGAACATTGCACGTTGTTATTGTTCCTAATGTTGTAGGCGGTGGGTGTGCATACAGTATACAAGCCAGCATAAGTCAGGTATCAGATGTAGTAATAATACCGATAAAAGGGGGTTGGGTAGTCATAGAGCACACAATCCTCCTGGTTAAGCGTGCCCAAGCACAGCACGGTCCTTTCACAATGTTTGTACCAAAGCAGGACAGTACCATTAATAGAATCCATTGGTGACCATTAGCGTGACATCCACAACATGTCCACAAACAAGGATGCCTTTCCAAACTGCCATCCCGGAACACTTGGTCAATTAGTTTGGAAAGCGAAAAGGGTTCAAAGCCTGGGCAAGCTCCTGACAAGCCACAGAGGAGCCCAAAAGAGTTTTATTGTTGGAGTTGTGATGTACAGCAGAATAAGGGAAGCAAGTCTAAGATAATGATTCACAGCCATAAACTTATTGGGTCAACACAAGGATTTATCAAGCTTCAAATCACATTAGTTGTGTTTGAGCGATTCTGTATACTTGCCCATTAAATGCCTGATGTCCCTTTCACTGCTTTGAATCTTCCTCTTGTCTACGTTTACTGCTTCTCTGGCCTCATGGCCAGTAACCGGCTGATCTTTCTTTTATCAAGGTGAAATAACAGTAAACTTAATGAAAGGAGAAGCAACTGGGTAATAATGCATGTGTCATTCATTTATTCATTCATGCATTTTCTATACCGCTTATCCTCATTAGGGCATGCTGGAGCCTATCCCAGCTGACTTTGGGCGAGAGGCGGGGTACACCCTGGACTGGTCGCCAGTAAATCACAGGGCAGCATGTGTCATTCATTTACAATTACATTACAAAACAAAAATTACATTACAAAAAAAAATGTAATTTCGTCTCAATGATGTCTTACGATGACCATAAATTGAAAAAATGCACACACACATGCTACAAAAATGTAAATAAATCCCTTTTGTATTCTCATATATTGTTCACAAATCTGTCTAAATCTGTTAGTGAGCCCCCATAATTGATTCACCTCAAGACGCTCATTAGATAGTTCTATCTTAGGCTGGCCACAATTAAAGGCCACTCCAATATGCTCAGTCACTTGTACCATGCTGTACAGGAACTAAGGGTAACCTGATAACCTTTGTGCCGAAGTGAACTGCTCGTATTGCACCGTGTATATTTTAGATTTTAGATGCAGGCCAATATAATCAATATCATCAAATACTCATTTTTTGCTTATATTAAATTTTTTAATTTTTAGACTATATATGTGGAAATAATAAACGAACTGGTTGCAGCAATTTGGACACCGCTGTTGTAGTGCTAAGTCAACCTGCCATAATTTCTGGTGTATAAGACTCAACTTTTTTCTTAAACTTTGAACCCTGCGGCTTACCCAATGTAATCTTGTGACACCTCGTTTAAATATTGAATACATTGACTTATTTATAATACTAACATACAGTACAGTGGAACCCCGGGATACAAAAAATCTGGGGTACAAAAATACCTTTCTGATTTTTTTTCTTTGGCTTACAAAAATTAGTTCGCTTTATGAAAGTTTGTCGAGCTTACCAAAACTTGTTTTTTTCTGAATTTTCCTGATTTACCGTATTTTAAGGTGCATGCTAAAACATACGGTCTACAAAAAAGGGCAAAGAAAGCAAAAGAGTGAGTTTAGCTGAACTTTATTATATTATTTAACAATACACTCACTGTATTTTTAATCACTCCTCTCCCACAAATCCATCAAAGTCCTCATCTTCTGCATCTGAATTGTATAGCTGGTCAATGTCGCCGCCAAACATGCCGGGTTCCCTGTCATCATTGTCGGCCGTCAGTTTTATTGTCAGTCGGCTTTTGTGAAAGCTCGGACAAGAGTTAAAGCAGATACCTTAGCCCAGGCATCCACAATCCATTCATATATGGTGGCGTAACTCTCCCGGTGCTCGGCAAAAATGCTGTTGTGCAGCATACCGGTAGGAGGCATGGCGGAGGTAAGTGTACGTACTGTACGTATGATGTAATGTTCTCTGATTGGTTTATCGCTGCCAGTGTACGTACTGTACTGCACTGCACTTCGCTGCGTATTAAAGGTAAGAAACCTTTAGAATTTTAACTCTATGTATGTTCTATTTCAGGTTTTATTATTACATTACATTTGTATTACCATACTCTATTTATACACTATTAAATGTGCAAAACAGTGTTTTTTTCCATTGTATGAGGGGTCTTCTGGGTCAGTGGAACAAATTATCCAAATCACATGTTAAATGTTGTTCGGGTTACAAAAATATTCGGCTTACAAAAATCCTTTTGAAACAAATACATTTTTGTATCCCGGGGTTCCACTGTATATGTTTGTTGTTCTTCAACAGTTGTGAAGTGAGAACTGTTTTGTTTGGGATTTTTTGTCCGTTATTTTAACAAACAACGACATAAGACCATCACTTTGAAGTGTAAACACAACCTTGTGTTTGGACTGCCAAGAAAACACATAAAGTCAATATACAGTATTGTCAATAAACAACACAACTCCACTCAAATAAAGCCATAAACTCTTTGGCAGAGGTACAGTAAAAGAGTGATAATTGGGAAAAACATGTCTCACCTCTGCAGTTGTTTGGATCAAAGTTGCAAACATTTTCTTTGAGGAACAGCCTGACTGTGTTGACTTCTTCCTGTGGGCTTTTCAAAAGTTCATTAGCTGATGTCCAGAGCTTGTAGAGGTGAAGTTTCCTCACGTGGACAATAACACATATGGAGTGTCTCAGTCACTGATGTTGCTCCCATGTGTTTGCACAGGAAGAAACAACTTTACAACCAATGTTGTGGCAGTGGTGGTACCACCTCAGCAGAAACCTCCATCACACAAACAGGAGCTCCACCTAAACACACAACACACACCATATTAGGCTAAATTCACACTGCAGGGTATGATGACCAATTTGTTTTTTGTTTTTTTATTAAAGCCGATCTTTTTATGTAGTTGTTCACATTACCAAGAATAATGTAGTTATGTGTAATGTGGGGGCCGCACGGTGGCTGAGTGGTTAGCACATTGGCCACACAGTCAGGAGATCTGGAAGACCTGGGTTCAAATCTCCGTTGTGCATCTCTGTGTGGAGTTTGCATGTTCTCCCCGTGCGTGTGTGGGTTTTCTCCGGGTACTCCGGTTTCCTCCCACATTCCAAAAACATGCATGTTATGTTAATTGGTGACTCTAAATTGTCCATAGGTTTGATTGTGAATGTGACTGGTTGTTTGTCTATATGTGCCCTACAATTGACTGGCGACCAGTCCAGGGTGTACCCCGCCTCTCGCCCAAAGTCTGCTGGGATAGGCTCCAGCATCCCCGTGACCCTAATGAGGATAAGCGGCATAGAAAATGGATGGATGGATGGATGTGTAATGTGAACAGAATTTGTCCGGTGAGTGACGAACAAGCGCAGTATACACAATAGCACACAATGTGCTGAGTTTTTAGGGAAAAAAACAAGACCACTCGTTGTAGTCGGGGGGGCATTGGTGTCAATTTCATGGATCGTGTGTACGCAGAGTCCAGATATTCTTAAATGAATGATTTTGCGTAGGAGATGAGGGATAAAAGGATGATGGCAAAAATTTTGGCTAGGGCAGCTTGTGGTGTGACGCCTGTTCTGAGGAGCGTCTGGATGAATGGACGGATGGATGAATGTATCTATGGATAGATACTGTATACAGTATAGATACTTTAATAATCTCCAAGAGAAATAAAAGAGCCAGGAGTGCTGGGACGTTGACATGAGTAATTAGTTCCAAAACATCAGAATGTTGTTTGCATTTTTGGCCGCCATTTTTTTTTGTGCCGGTCTATTTTGTCGACAAATTGTGATGTTTGTCACCTTTCGTTGACATATAGGTCGGATATGCGAGTCCCTAACGAACGTTTCGATATTTGCATTTGAAAGTGGCCTACGTTGCATTAAAATCTGGTTTGTTCACACCGGCAGAAAAAAATCAGTTACAGGTCACATATGTGCAATATGACCAGGGGTGTGCAAAACGTTTTCCACTGAGGGTTACAAAATCAAAGAACATATATTGTTAATTGTAAAAAAAATAATAATAAAAAATTATATACATATAAAGGCACAATTTTGTCTCATAGCTGACAAAATGTACTAATCAAAATTTCTACTTTTTCTCCTAACATTATGTCTCTTTTTTTTTTTTTTTACATTTTTTACATTTTTGTTTTGTGTTATTTTTAGAATGTGCCGCAGCCCTGTGAAAAAACAAGCTGCAAGCAGCAAATTTTGAATACAATAATGTAAAGGCTAAAAACAATCTAGGGTAGAGTCAGCTTTGCATCATAGGTGACAAAGTGTATTAGTTATTATTGTATGAATTTCATGTAAGGTGTTATGTAATACCTCTTTTTATGTTTGTTTTATTTCTTTAAATTTTTATTTTAAAAACAACCTGCATGCTGCAAGTGCCCCCCAGGCCCCACTTTGGACACCCCTGCCATTATTTCATCCAAATGATGACATTTCAGGAGACAAAATGATTGTACTGTAAACCAAAACAGCACAATCAGACATTGTTATTGTTGCACAGGCATTGTTATTGTTTTTTATGCATGCGATATCATGCAATTAACATTACATGTTATCATTATTCTCATTTGATATTATTAAATTGCACATGAAATGGACCTTGTGTGTCAGAAGTACTGGCACGCAGGAGAAGCAACTCTCAACAGCATCAGATTTGGTGTATTCGTGTTTGGGAAGCACAGCAAAGAAACATTACCTCCGTTTGTACCTGTTGGATGCTGCTCATCTGCCGTTCTGTATGAACATCCAAACGACGTTTCAGGAGATGTGGAAGCGCTCGGGTCGCTTCATTCGCTTCCACACTCGCCTGTGTCACATCCAAGTGCGTTTCCGCGATGGGCGGGGCCTGGCGATGGGAGATGATGATTGACAGCAGGAAGCAATAACGTCAGCAAATAAGTAACATGCAGTCATACGTGTGTGTCACAATAATAACTGAATAAATAAAATATGAGCATACTATTTGTATATGTTTTTAAAACGACACGTGTAATGTAATTTAAATTAAACATACAAAATTAAACCACCCGTGAGTGTAAATAGTGTTTGCATTGACATCATAGTGGTGGGTAACCAATAATAGTCTCAAAGAATAGACAATCTTCTACATTATAGTTCTACAAATGGGTATTTATATTACAGACTGGAAGCAGCAGTGTGGATTGGATGCTATTTGTTAAATGCTAAAGCTTTTCATGGACTATCTAATGACTGATTATTTGTACATTCAATAAAAGTCTGTCAGTCTTGACAGAGTTTATTTTTATTTCCGTCGTCATGAATAGAGGTAATTTGTGTCCCTCAATTCTACAGCATCCCCCCAAAAAATGTTCCCTCGCCACTTTGCGCTTTGAAGTGTTACAAAAATATATTAATGAATAAATCATGCTGTTTAGCGGATGAACGTGGCAAAATGTATGTTTTTCCCCCTAAACAAGCATTAAAAACAACTAAATGAACAAGTATGATGCATTCGAAGACGCTGCGATCATATGCAGTATTCTACACCGGTCACCAGGTGTCAGTAGATCTGTCACAAATCTGTTTATGTGTGAATGCTCACAATCATCCAAATGCTACAAAGCTAACAAGACAGTGCTTCCCAGTACAGATGGATTTTGACTCTAAATATACTATGAAAGCAACATAAAGCTTTTTCAAGACAAACAAATGCAGTACTCTTCTATGGCGATATCAGACGATATCCTGTTGGTTACTCTTCCAAAACAGCAGTGAATTAAATACCAATTTGAAAATTAATCTTAAATTAAACCATCACTCCAGTGTTGTTCAACTGTACACAAACTAGAACACAAATAGGATGCAATTTTATGTTGCTTCCTAAAGTCATCCAGCAAAATACTGTATGCTCTTTTCTCTTGCGTAAATGCAGCGCAAATGTGCACCTAACTGCTTCCAGGTCTAGAAAAGAAACCTGATACAGCCTGAAATGCAGCAGGAAGAGCAAGTATGAGCATAAACTAACGAAATGGAAATGGAAGAACAGCCCAGTGGAGCAATTCTCTAAGAGACATTGACAGCATAATAACTATCCACTCAAAGTGACCTGTCCACATGTGCAAAGAACCAAAGCTTTTTTGAACATAGATCGGCCAGCTTAACCCAGCCACACACTTCTCTTCCCTCGTGGGATACAAGTGACAACATAATAAGTATCCTTTCAAACTTACCCTATATGCTTGTGAAATGGGATGCTGTGAGATTTAAGCAGCTGTGATGGCTCACATAACAGGCTACACACTGTGCAATCAAATGTGCAATTATTAAAAATGACATTGGACCCTCTTTATAGATGCGTTTGTTGTGTTTGCATACTTTTACAAAACACCAAAACCAAGAATGATTATTTTGTTGAAAGAAGATTGGATGTTTCAACCAGTTCTTGGTTTGCTTTAACATACATTCGATATTAGTGCAACAATTTATTTTAATTTGAATTTGTACCTCTTATTTTATGAGCACGAGTGTATGGTGCACAAGCGGTTCCCATGTCAGCCTCACAGTCAGGAGATACCATTTTGAGTTTGCATGCATGTGAAGGTAAAGGAAGGCTATGAAACCGCCACCCTTATTTCATCAAAAAAAACAATCAGAGAAATAATGAAATAATGAAATAAAACAGGAAATAAAATGTGTGAATGGCCTAGTGTGAGTATGTTGTTAGCATTTGGTGGAGAGACTCTTCAGATGTCAGACGTTTCTTGTAGTTGGTCACCAGCGTTGCAGACATCTCCAGTGGGATATGGTCCACTGGTCTCTACAGAAACAGTAATCCCTCTCCACTTTGCACTTCAAATTTTGCAGTTTCACTCAGAACGATTTTTCAACAATATATTCATTAAGAAATCATGCTGCTCATAAGTTGAAAGATGCCTATTATTAGTCACAAAATATATATATATATATAATTTTTTTATGAAATTATTTTCAAACATAAAAATGGCTAAATGAACTAAAATACACATATAAGGCATTCAGTAGACGCATTTGAAGACGCTGTGATGATATGTAGTATTCTGCACGGCTCACTAGGTGTTAGTAATGTTACTGCAATGTTTGGGGAGACACACAAGCACCAGACTTGATCACCAGGACAGCAGGCCTATATTGCAGGTTTGAATTATCTCACAACAGACACAATAACCCCAATAACACAGGCTACTGCTGCAGTTGAACCTATGCCATGCTAAAAGCCCCATCTGTCCCTATTCTGCTCCCCTAGCACCCCTTTATTGTTTTTTGTAATTATGTCTACTACAGTGTTAGTTACTACAAGTGTTAGGGTGTATAAAGACGTGTTATTTGATGTCATTTCATATCTGTACTGTTCTAAACAGGTTTTTGATGCTCTATGAAAATATTGCATTTTTAAATAAGGAATCCTACTTCACGCAAATTCATTTACAATGGTCAACCCCCCGGGCTCAATCAATCACTGGACTTTCCAAATCCCATAGGTTTCAAGGCTGTTGTTTGGCAACTCAAAGTTTGCGAAGCCTCCTCCACAGATTGCCTGCAGGATTAATGCCTCTCCAGGATGTCTTTGTGTTTTTGCTTATTTTCATGCTGGAAGACCCATCTATGCCACATCTTCAGTGAGGCCGTGAGGTTCTAATCCAAGATTTTACAACACATGTTCCCACTAAATGCGGTTCCCTGAGCTGAGAAACCTGTTCATGTTTAAGTGGGGATAACATTTCTCTGCCTTCAAACATGGCAAATTGAGGTGATCCCAAAGACCTCAATTTGGGTCTCGTCTAATTTCAAACCTTGCTTTTTTATGTCTGTCAAGATGGATTTCCATTTGTTTTTAGAGACGGTTTGTGTTTGACCAGAAGTATTCCAGTTCAAAACACTTGCTCCATCTTTCAAAGTGTATTTGGTACAAACATCACTGGTAATGCGATGCCTTCCCTCATCCAAGATCTGCAGGAAAGTCTCATTGTAATATTGCTTTGACAGCAGTGGTTAGATTTCCTGTGCACTATGACAGGAAGATCAATTATTCCAAACTCACAATCGCAGAGTGTTCCCTAGGGAGCGCAGCATTATCTTTTGGTAGCTAGATAAGGTAACCGTTGTGCTAACACACGCTCATTGTGACAAACAGGATCAGTGGGAAGGTGTAATGGCTTTGTGCATGTGGCAGACACATAAAAGACAGGAAGTTGCTGGTACTTATATCAAGTCCTGTGAGAGAGATGCTTTTGGAGAAATCTAATAAAACCCCTCATATCCATTATGATATTTAATTTCAAGATTTCTGCCACCCAGAGAAAAAGTAAAAAGCCTGCAAACAGCTAATAGAGTTATGGCATATTCTCTCACACTCAGACATGTTTCTGTTAGTGGACCCCTGTATTGTTGTGTAAACTGTCATAGGAATGAGAAGGATAACATTTTACGGAGAAATGCAGTCATCAGGCATAATCCTTTTTAAGAAGGATTAAGATGAGAGAGGCAATTCTTTAAGTTCTTTGGGGACCTACACAACAATTCAAAGCGGCCCCTCCAACCAGCATTTATCACCGTTATACAATGAATCATACCAAAAACATTCATGTCAATATTACATCGACATTATAACATTTTCATAAACAAGGTATTGAATTCAAGAAATAACACATAACTTCAACAGGCAGCGCTGAAGAAGAAGGCATGGCTACCACATTGTTTTTTTGTGAACAGTCCCATGTTCAAAAAAGGTAAAAGTAACCTTAGATGCTTATTTTTTGTCTAATAATAACTATAAAAACGTGTTATGTGTTAACAGTTTTGAGAGTCACCCTGTGATGACATCATAGACAGGCAACTATCTACATACATATATATATATAGATATATATGTATACATATATGTGTATATATATGCATATATATATACACATATATATGTGTATACAGTATATATGTGTATGTATGTATATATACATATATATATATAAATAGCCAAAAGAGCTTGAATGGAGGCAGTATGTGATATGCCTCATGACGATTAGAACAATATCAACTTCCGCAGCATTAAAGGGGATTGCTACCCGTTACATAACTCTACATGGTTTAGCACTAAACCCCGTGGATAAAGATTGCTTGTGTTTATTGCCAGGTTTAAAGGTGAAGAAGTAGAAACGTATATAACTGTAAATGAACTGTACATGTATGGGACCTTATTTGAGTACATTGTATTTCTCTGTGTAACATTAAGCAATTTCCATTGTGGCACATTCAGTACTCATGTGTTAATGTAGGTGTACAGTGGGATACCCTGCTGTATGCACAAAGTACTGCACTAGGTGTTAGTAGTCTGTTGGTAAAAGAGTTACAGTATATAATGATTTGATCCCCTGCTGATTTTGTAGACATAAACAGTCAATAATTTTTATGGTATATTTCTTTTAACAGAAAAAGTCAGCTTGGAATTACTGAACTAATGTGACCGATGTCACTAATGTGACTGTTTTCACTCTTTCCTTTTTGTCTGTCCTCTTTTAAACCATAGATAAATGGACGGACAGATGAACGCCACAATTTTAGATTTAATGTTAGATGTGACCATGGACACCCGTAAGGGAGCACTTTCCAGTACTTCCTCTAAGGAATCCAAAATGGGCGGGAATTCTGAACTGCTGTTTGGCACATAAGTGCAAACAACTCCAAAGACGCAGGGAAACTACCCTCTCATTCACAGGGTTAAACTCCAACATACAGGTTTGGATCCGGGGGGCAATCGCCTCTCAGTGCCAGTAATGCCAGAGTGGAATAAGGACTAGCCCCTCTCAAGAGGACTGGTCCCAGAGCCCTTGCTGCGCGTCGAGGTGAGTCCGACTATATCTAGCCAGAACTTCTCCACCTCACTCACCAACTCCTCCTTCACCACCAGAGATGTGACATTCCACGTACCCTGTCTGTCACCCAGCTTGCTCTGCACCCAACCTCTTGCCCCTCAGTTTTCAAATGAATTAGTCATGTTTAATTACCATTTGCAACTACGGTATGTGAGAAATGTACCCATTTTTACTGTATTTTATCAACAATAAGAGAAATGAAGAAAAAGATAAATGACAAGACACAATTATTTATATATTTATATGTATTAACCGCTCCAAATGAACTGAAAATTTAACTCATAGATACCAAGCATGTCTGAAAATGTATTTTGCCTAATACTACTCTCTTTACTAGTAGAACAACAATTACGGTTATTAAGAGCCATGTACAGTTGCGATGAAGACACCAAGTAATTTAGGTGGCAGTCCATTTGGTTGCATTTTCCTGGTTTCAGTTTCCAGTTTAGTCTGTACAGTACAGACAAATAAATCAATAATGTTTCTCAATAGAGGGTGGGGGGTGAAAACATTCCTGTCCCCATGGGGGGGGCGTGACAAAAAATAATTGAGAACCACTGGATTCATTGGATTCACATTATTTCTTGTGAGAAAAATGAATTAATGATGCAAACCAAAGTACTGTACTTACTTAAGTGATACATTAAAAAAGTGGTTTAGTTAAGTGTAAACTGGACCATGAGGTTGCATTCATTGTACAGTAAATGGACTAAACTGAACTGGACAGTCAAAAGGGATAGAACAAACAATGACATCTTGTCAGATTCCAATGATACATGAGGTTCCTCAGTAAACCTGTTAAAAAATCCACCAAGTTCACCTCTACAGTTCAACGTGATTGTGTTTACAAAAAAATCAACAAGACGAATGATGAAGAAAACTGAATTAGAGGGGGCTGTGATTAGCTCTATTTTGCTCAAATGTGCAGTTGATGACAACTGTAAAGTCCTCATCATGGGGGCCTTGTGTAAACGTGTTCAACATCATCAGTTCACAGAAATGATCATTTATTTTGTGATTTCAAGCTTGCATTTTCATGTCATCTGCATATAAGTACACTGTTTTAATACACTAACTCAAAAACAGCAGTGATAGCAAGCCATGGTCATTTAATAGACGGTTAACATCCAAGAAATTATTGCTGAACTAAAGATTAAATTGTGTTTGAAAATGACTGTGAGGCCAATGTGCTACCCACTCGACCACCGTGCGGCCCTATTGGCAATTTACATATGTATATTAAAGTACATAAGTAATTGATTGGCATTGCTTTTACTGTTTTCTTTAATTTGTAGGATAACATGTCAACCAATTTACATGGTTAAGAAGTCATAAATAAATTAGGGCTGCTGAAAATAAAGTGTTAACGGCGGTACTGTAATTGACTTATTATGTTAACATTTTAGCGTAATTAACGCATGCACATCGTGGAAAACCACACCTGTTATGATGATAAATGGAGGCAGAGTGTAGCATCCCCACAGTCTTCACTTTATTGTGCCCTGAACACATCAACAGCAATGCAATTCCGATACACTCCTGATCAAAGAATGAAATGAATGAAAAATAAAGAAATGGGAGTGAGACCAAAATAAAGTGAAAGGTGGGAATGTTACTCCATGTGCTAAAGATGGCTTCACCCACTGTCTGGAACTGATGCCCATTTTTCACTGTGCCATGTGGAAAATATTTCAGTTGGGATCTCCTTATCATGCCAATAATGTTGAAAGCCACCAGGACCATTAAGGTTAAATTTTTTCTCATCAGAAAATAAAAAATTCTTCCGCCTTTCAATGTCCCATGTTTGATACTCTCATGCAAATCCAAAAAGGTAATTTTATGGCATTGAAAGAG
Source organism: Oostethus manadensis (assembly GCA_024372805.1). Lineage (NCBI taxonomy): Eukaryota > Metazoa > Chordata > Actinopteri > Syngnathiformes > Syngnathidae > Oostethus > Oostethus manadensis. The sequence goes on along the minus strand of QODF01000169.1, from coordinate 610,938 downwards.
ATGAGACCGTTAAAGACATTTTTGTTCTTTAATATGTTTTAAAAGAAAAACATTGTACAATGATTGAATCATGTTACATTCCACAGCTCCACATGTCCAAAAAGGAGGAGGAAGAAGCTGCGCTTATTTAATCCTACCCCCTCTTCATATGAATGGCTTCAACATACATACTTACACATACTTAAGCATATATATACACACATACTGTACATGCATTTCTTTTTTTTTCTTAACAAAAATTAAAAAAATATATATATATATACAATATATATGTATATATATATATACAGTATATACTTCCCCTCCCTTTTCCCCTGTTGATTTCTGCATCCACAGCCAGATCCGGATTCCGGATCTCCTGCTGTCTTGGTGTTATAGTTTATATAGTGTAGATACTGTATTGGTGTTGTAATGTAGATACATGACTTTCTAATTTTCTCATTTTAATATCTCCAAGTCCATGTTGTGTGTAATCCTTCTAACTCCCTAGTTCTTTCTTTGTTGTCATGATTATATTATGTTTAGTATGGACCTGGACCTCCATTTAGCTTGATGTATATATATTGTCTTCCAATAATGTCTTGATATCATTCTGCAGAACTTCAACTTCCTTGCACAATGCTCTGTTTTCTTCCATATGGTTTCTACTTTCATTAAGAGCAGCGTGCAAGGAAGCATTTTCCTCCAATAATGGCTTTATATTTCCCTGCATCTAGACTTTTTAGCGGCTATCAGCACATGTAACTAGTTTATTTCAAGGAATCTGTACCTCTCGCCAATCCTAGTTAAAGTTGGGGGAGTCAGCAACCAGTTGTGATCTTGTGTTTGTGAAGTGCATTCAGAAAAACACTTAAATAGTTCAAATATAAGATATTATTAGCAGAGGTCTTGCTTTGTATGTCCTCTCCAGTCAACAAGGGAAAAAAAGGGAAGAAAATGCCATCTGCACTCATCACCAGTAATAATCTTCACTTGGGCTGACAGTATCCCGTGTCTTGACAGGCAGCCATCGGATCCTCCGGCTAAAGGCCGGTGACATTCTTTTGGGTTTACCACTTAACGTTTTTGTTCCATAACCTTAATGATCTTTGAGGAAGTTTAAAATTCCTGTCTTACTGCATCCCGCCCTCAGCAGCAATGATGCACTGCGAGAGGGCTTGCTTATGAAGCTCAACAATACGACCTTGATCAAAGACAGAAAGCTTTTTTTGCCTTTGCCATCAATAAATTATTGCAGTGATTGCATGACAAAAAAGAACGTGGAATCCACATTTTTGCAAGATTGTGGCTTTTTAACGCTGCGGTATTATTCTTTTGATCAATTTACTTTTAGTCTCACTCTGGTTTCTTGTTTTTGGATTTTACCGTCTACAGATTTTATTCTGTCGATGTTGCCTGACTGTTGGCGAGCTTGACGTGACTGTACTCATTCTCGTAAAAAAAATCGCTTTCCTCGTAGATGTACATTCCTTCATGTACACGGTGTACTGATAAGATGAATCAGAAGCTCAGTTAAACATTTCAATATAATACTTAATTCTTCCTCTTGTCATTTTGACAATCAAGTGTTATAATTCACAGAGAATCTGGTGCTGTAATCTGCCGTTGGCACTTGGCAAACACTGAAGTGTGCCCATGACACTAAGATGTATGCCAGCTGTTGTGTGTCTGCATGCCAAGTGTGTTTTGAAGCGCTCCAGCCAGGAAAGCTGCATGAAAAATGAACCAAGACGAGTGGATGTGCCACAGGCGTGCGATGCCGATGCCTCAGTGATGTGATGAGATGTAAAGTTTGAATGGAGACCACGTATGCATGGGTCTACAGGAGTATCGTTGTAGGGCAGTGTTTCCCAACATTCATTAAGCCTTGGCACATATTCTCATGGCAAGCGTGCCATGATTTATTCTGTTGCATGAGTGTCAACAAGTGCATATTGTAATTCCCAGTTTATCACAGTTAATAGGTTCCAGGCCTGACCATGATAAGTGAATTTCCGCAAAGTATTATTCAGTATTAATAAGCAGAAATGTTTAGTTGTTAGGTCATATAAAACATGTTTGTGAGTTTCTAAATACAATTTAGAAAATATTAAACTTAAAACACTTGCGAGAACAACGCTAAAAACCTTCAACATTTCAGCATGTGGTATCAGATTGTGGAATGGATTGAGTAAGGAACACAAACAATGCACTAAAATGAGTGATTTGAAGAAACAATACAAGCAGCTGATGTTTACAGAGTGTAAGGAAGAAGAGTCCTGAAGTACTGTGTATCCAATGTTATGTTTAAGCACTACTACACTTATACTAACTCTTCATTCTTTGTGAGTAAACTGCCTGTACCCTTTGCTCTGTCTATTTATTATTATTTATTAAGACTTACTTTTATAAGTTATATAACTTATTTACCATGACGATAGGAACCTTGAATACTATTTTTCACACTGTTGCATTACCTTATCATTTTCCTATGGTTTTAAACTTGCAAAGACTACATTTGGAATACAGGATGTGAACAAACATATTGAAATTGAAACCACCTCCCCTCCTCCACAGTCACAGTTACACTCATATTACCCAATATAGTAAATATAATCTGAAAAAATAAGCCATTTAAGACATAAATAAGACTCCTGCACGTGTGTGTTTTAATAAATGTATTTTGGATGTGTGGATCGGAAGTAACATCGGACATACAGAGTTGATTCAGTAGCCTGTGTTATTATTATGATGGTGATCACCATTAATGTCCATCCATCCATCCATTTTCTATGCCGCTTATCCTCATTAGGGTCGTGGGTATGCTGGAGCCTATCCCAGCTGGCTTTGGGCGAGAGGCGGGGTACACCCTGGCCTGGTCGCCAGTCAATCGCAGGGCACATATAGACAAACAAACATTCAGACTCACATTCATACCTATGGACAATTTAGAGTCGCCAAGTCAGTTGCCTGTCACTAGTGACATTTAGTGGCCAGTGTAGACTACAGTTCATTAATGCTTTGTATTGCTTTGAAATACTGTATGGTATATTTGTAAGTTTTTTAGTTGATTTATAACACTTTTATGCTTAAGAATGTTTAAATTAGGCCAAGAATACGTAACATCTACTTAAATATACATTTTTTTGACAAATAATAGGCCCCCGTCAACCACAAAACAGCGAAAAAGCGACAAAGCGGTACACAGGTTAATTATCTACCTTCTGCCATCTAGTGGAAGAGCATTTCATTCTTCTGCTGTTCACTACAGTCATCTCTCGCCACGTTGCACTTTCAATTTCACAACTAACAGTTTCACTCTATCAGTGTTTTACAAAATGATATTAATGAATCATGCTGTTTCATGGTTGAGTTTGGCCTATTACATGTCAAAAATATAGCAAATTTTACCTTTTTTTGCCCAATTTAATTGTTTTCAAGCATAAGAATGGCTAAATGACCTAAAATACAAATATAAGACATTCATAAGTTGCAATAAAAGATGCCAACAATGATATGTACTACTCTACACAGGTTGCTAGGTGTCATTATTGTTACTGTAATGCTTGTGAGGCACAGACACCAGAGTTGATCAGCAAAAAAAATTTGAATTATCTCACAATAGGCTCAATAATCCCTAATAAAAACATGGGCTACTGTTGCGACCGTAACCCAGGCTAAGATAAAACTCTGTTCTGCAATTCTCCTCCTGTCCTGCTCTCCTAGCACGGGAACACATTTTTAGCATCACACATAAGCACAAGTTTTTCTTAAAGTAAAATGTGACGTATTTTTTCTGGTTATGTCTACTATATCGGCTAATGAATGTAAAGATGACTATAGGGGGGTTATTTCGGATCTAAAGGCCTCTAGTAATGTTACAAATTTTATTTCCAAAGTAATGTACAGGTTTTCTAAAAAGATTACATTTATAAATAAGAAATTCTACTGCGCCAAAATAGACTAATCATGGTTGAGACGGGAACCAGTTATCCACAATAAATGACGGACTACTGTACATTGCTGGCCTAGATAGATGATTAAAGATGCATTATTTGTTGTACATGAATAATTTTGGACCATTTAAGTGAAATGGGACAACCTGATGATCTCTCATGACACACTGATGCGCCGTGGTAGAGTGGTGGGGATCCCTGCTCTAAGGATTACTAAAGGCACAAACATCTGGTAAGTGTGGCACATTCATGGGAAATAACGGTAGTCGCAGGAGCCTCTGCTGCTCAACAGGACCTCACTTTTCAATTTCCTGCTCCGCTTTCCACTCCTGCTTTATGTCACGAAGGGACCTGTAAAGTGAGCCCGCAAAAGACGGATGTAGCGTTTAGTTGCACACAAAAAAACAAGGAAATCGAATCTGTCAAAGGAAATATTTGGGATAATGACGTCAATAAAAACATGGGGTGATATCTGAACGGGGTTAGTAGATTTCCCTTGGGAGATTTTGACAACAAATACGACACGCTTCTGCAAGCTTTGGAACAACTTTTACAAATGTCAAAATGGTGGCCTAAAGCCCTCTTATCCAAAGAATAGTAATTATTTAGCCGTTTTCCAGCACAATCAAATTTACTGTTAGTATTACTTATTCTTTGCAATCTCATTTTGACCCACCTTGGGTTCTACAAGTTCATCACTAGGGTCAAGTTAAGGTCCTGTGCTGTGGTTCAGTGTAGGGTCAAGGCAATGGTGTGACTGGGCAAGGCTCAAGTTTTGTAAAAACTGGTTGTTTGAGGAGGAACAAAGTCAGCATGTGCTTCAATAATTAGACTCATAAATGTAACACAGCAGCTTGGATTTCAACATGTGAGTTTTCCACAGGAAGCAGACACAACAAACCCCAAGAAGTGTTCATTAGTTTAACTTTTTACAGATTGCTATTTTGGAGTATACTCCAAATATTATACATCTATGGTGAAGCTTTGACCTGGCTGTCAAATACACCAAAGACATCCATGTTTTTAGTTTCAGGCCACACTGTGGTTGAGTGATTAGCATGTAAGAAAAAATATTTACAATTGATTTGGTATTGAAAAGAATACGTGTAGTCCTCTGGTTATGTACGAGTTCAGTTCCTAGACTCTGATGTAAGTCAAGTTTCGGTGTGAGTCGGCTCTTATAATTATACCTCGATTAACTTTTAAGTCCATCACACTCACACTGTACACAGAACACACAAAGGGCATATAAACTATAGTAATAACAAGTAACAAAAAATAAAAAAAGTACTTTTATTCCTGTGGTTGTTGTCAGTAATGAGAGCATTTTGCTGCTTATGTTGTTATCACTGTTTGTTTCATAGGAGCAGATCTTTTCACATCCTTCACGATAAGCGCAAGGTTTCAGCAACTTGGACGGGGGATGCAACCAATGTTGATCTCTCCTCTCCACTGAGCACCTTACCCGAAGTCTAATTTTCAATTCCGCTTTCACTCTACCTCATTTCTTTGAGCGTCATAATGGAATAAACTTAAATACTTAACTCAAAAGAACAAAAGCAAAGTCATTCCTCTTAGTGTATCGATGTGACTATGGGTTACTCTGCCAATTCGCCAATGTATTAAGTAGTTTTCTTATTATTTGTATACAATATTAAAACAAATGGCAGCGCTTACGTAGTCATTATAAGGCAAAACCCGGAAAGCAATAAACTGAGGACCTACGTAGTGTGTAGTGGCGCGGAGGAAGTACGTTTTTGCTGTTTTTCATTAGCTTTTTGTCCTTACTCATGTCAAGTGTAAAGCAGGCTCTCTGATGGCACTGTGTCATAGGAAAGAAAAGCCATCACCGTGGAAGTGAAATTAGACATTGTAAAATGCTGAGAAAGGGGAGAAAAGCTGACCAACAATGGCCGCATGCATGGGCCAAGCTGTTTGAAAGACTGTGTCCTTGAACATGTGAAAGGATCTGCTCCTATGAAATCAACAATGACAATTTGCATCTTTTTATTAGAGTAGGAAAACACTGAATGTGGATTATAAGCTCTAATAACATCCAGGCAGAAAGGGATGGCAGGCAGCAGTTTGCAATCACCATCACTTTAGCTGCACGACACGAAGGGGAGAGTTCCACTCTGCACCAATTTGCCTAAAGTAACAGCAGGACACCACATCTGATTAGGTTGGTAATGACACACCAAAGCAGGTGGTGAAGAGGTTGTGTCTTGTTTCAATGAACACATTTCATTGTGTGTTTGTGTAGCCTAAATGTCCTAAGGCCTGTGTTAAAACACTTTACGGCGATCTGTAGCACGCTGTGAAATGCAAACAACAAACTGACTGAATATTACCACTTGGACTTGTACCATACCATTGCACCTCTGAGATCAAGAGTGCTATGATCTTAATGAGTGCATGTTTTGAAGCGTATGCACTAGGCTCCTACGTGCACCATTACTAGTTGTTGCTGTCTGAATGATTCAGTCAGGAGCATTATGAAATGTATTGTGGATTACTGTCTACTGTAGCAACCCAGATTCTTTTCTTCTTTTTTTGTGTTGGATTTTCCTTGATGAAGTGCTGTTCTTGGTTGAATTTTAATAAAAATGAGAATAATCAATTCCTCTATATAGTATAATAATAGTATTGATAACTTGAAACTGTTCACAGAAAAGCAACAGCAGACTGGCTGTCAAAGTCTTGGAAAAGGGCGCCATCCTGTGGTCACTCATTGTCACTGACAATAGCAACCTGAGAATAGAAAAAACCAATGCATGATTATTACGGTATTACATCAAGAATAAGTGTCTTAGAACATCTCTTGGAAGTTGCCTGGTATGTTATATTGCATACCAATCAATAATACTGGCCTGTAGTTACTTGGCATCAACTCAATGCCAACCTTTGCTGTATCGCTCACTGTCTTGCATCACTCCACATTTAATGACACCTGAATGGAATAAGTGATATTGAAAATGGATGTTATTAATACTGACAAGTAATTTTTGTTATGGAAACACTTTGACAGCGTGGTGTGTTGCTGTCTTGTTAAATGTGCAGGTCCAGAGTCTTATTACCCTTATCATACAGCTGCAATAAAACAATGAAACTAGTGTTATCGATGTTATGGTGTAACCGGGCAGTATAAAAGAAAAAAGCTACGCTATTTCTGGAGGATACCAGTCCATTCCCTTCCAGCCACAATGAAGTACTTATTGGTTGTTTCTTGTTTAACGGTTGTGTGTCTGCATGACAGCTGGGGCAGTGAAGTCAATGGAGGTGAGGGCTTTATACTTCTAGCAGGTCCACTTCAAAGCCGTCAAGCGAGAAAGTCGGGGAGGGAAAACGATGTCTTTGACTGCGGCCAGTCCATACCTGCTGGAACTGGACAATACTTTGAGTACCTTCGGAGCAGAGGAGTGACTCATTTCAAAGTACCACTGCCATGGCATCAATTCCTACCTGCAGGCCGCTACAGTCACTCCAAACAGAGTGTGGTCACCTGCTATCGGACCCTGCTGACTCAGCTTTTGGATGTGGGCATCCAGCCTCTTGTCATCCTTCATGAATCCACAGTCCCACAAGAACTGCAATCCCAATTTGGAGGATGGGAGAGTAAAGAGCTGCAACGGATGTTTATGCTGTATGCAGAGTATGTGTTTGAGGAGTTTGGAGATCTGGCGCATTCTTGGCTGATTCTAAGTCATGTGGAGGACATTTGGCACGATCGTCAACCACATAATGCTAGTTATCAGCAAAATATACTCCAGTTAAATCGGAATATTTACCAACTTTACCATCAACGCTATGCTGATAAAGGTGAGAAGCTTATTTATGACACAAGTGCATTGGTAAATGGTAATGCATTATTGAATGGAAAAGTAAAAGGCTACAATGTGCGACGTACAATGTTTTTCAGGGGAGGTGTCACTGGGGCTGAGAACAAGTGACATTAATCTCCTTTCACAAATCCAACCTTCAATCATGGTAAAATTCATCATCTGTTAGGTTCACTGATATTCTGTCACGGTCCAGTCACAATGCACCATTACAAAATTTTTAATTTTTTCATCAAAACAGATTTTCGCAATGATAACACTGCCAAAATCAAATTTGTTGCAATTAATAAGCCAGTAGCTGCTTGAAATTTGCACTTATCCATACTTACCCCTAGCCTTTTGGGTGCATAAGTGCATTCACTCTGTCAGGACACTTACCACCTTAGTACATTGCAGAAGTGGAGGGATTAACTTGACTAACTTGAAATAAGGAGTTACCCAGAACAGTGGAAAATTGTGAACAGAAGAAGTGTGTCAAACTCTGTGCCTTCAGGAACAATGTACACATTGTAAATATTATACCAGGGGCACAAGATACAGCAAATCGACGTTCCTACCTTCACCTATGGTCATGAGCTTTGGGTAGTGACCAAAACGACAAGATCGCGGGTACAAGCGGCTGAAATGAGTTTTCTCCACAAGGTGGCTGGGCTCTCCCTTAGAGATAGGGTGAGAAGCACTGTCATCCGGGCGAGACTCGGAGTAGAACCACTGCTCCTCCACATTGAGAGGAGCAAGATGAGGTGGCTCGAGCATCTCCCGAATGCCTTCCTGGGGAGGTGTTCAGGGCACGTCCAACCAGTAGGAGGCCTCGGGGAAGACCCAGGACACGTTGGAGAGACTATGTCTCTCAGCTGGCCTGGGAACGCCTCTGCATCTGCTGGGAAGAGCTGGACAAAGTGGCCGGGGGGAGGGAAGTTTAAGCTTCCTTGCTTAGGTTGCTGCCCCTGCGACCCGACCTCGGCTAAGCGGAAGAAAATGGATGGATGAATGGATGAAGTCGTGATACTGTTTCCAAAGACACAGAGTGGCAGTGAGATCAGCATATTCCTCTTCACTACCTTACACGCAAACCGAGGCAAAGTTTTTGTGTACATTTTCAACATTAAAAGGAAAACACACTAGCCGCTGCTAATATCGATTTGATGCAGACACTACCCTCGTTATTGATAATATGAATATTTGGATCCATCCCTTCACCCCTACAGTAGACAGTATACCTATGAAAATATCCCGCGTGTGACAATCGGTCGTTTTTACTTTTCTGTATCATAACACGTGTCCCATATCTCCTGATTTGAATAGATGGATTTCCTCTCTGTGCAACTTGAGTACAAGTGTTCCTCCATGTTTAATTTGGGTAAAGAGTTGAGAAAGTTGCAGGTGATGCAAACATTTCATTTTCTACCCACATGTTTAATTATGTTATGTTTTTGTGGTCCTGCATTACATGACGTGTTTAATTGTGCTATAGATGGCCAGTAGGGATGTGCCAATCCTGGTATACAAGATGACACTTCTTGATTGCACTGACACTCCATACCAAGCTCTTGGTCATTTTCTACAAGGTAATTGTGTAATTATGTTGTGTTAGGCTGTGTCAAAGTTCTGCCTCAGTTTTAATTTACACAATTCAGAGAAAGAATTATTCATTTAACATTATCTTCAATATGGTGATCATTGTTTGCAGTAGTTTAATGTTGCACCGTTATTTCTAATATTGTGGTAACCGCAATTACCTCACAATTCAATATATCATGAAATACGACTCTTCTGTGTCATAAAGTTTATGACATCTAATCTGTTTTTCGTCACTGTGGTAAAGTGCTGTAATCATAAAGTGTGAGTTACAAGTGCTATAATATGGCCATTATTAACATAACCATTGTTTGTAAACTTGCACATGGAGAAACATGTGCGTGGTCCTTACTGTCATTTATCAGATAATGCATCAAACAAGGTTCAATGACCATGCCTTGTCATGGTCATTGACCATGCAATGACCATGCACACCTGTCTGGCGTGCATAAAGGTGCTGTCAAAAACATGTTCAATAAATAATTTAAAAAATGTTACTGTTATAACATAACAATGCATTATTGTTGTGTAATGCTGACCATAACTTATAAACTCTTTATAGTCCTGGACAACAAAAACAACAACGTGAAAATAAAAGGGTGTGATGTGATGGACATGTTAGATAAAATGGATATGCCTGCCAGGTAATACTTTATATTGTTTAACTGCACAATGTGCATTATTTGAAAGATATTGTTTTGTGTTCATTTTATGTTTGTGTTTTTTACAACAGTGGTGACCTTGAATACTACAGTGGAACACCATTGTTAAGAAACAGTTATCAGACAGTCTGGGATACGTTTGGTTTTCAGGTCAAATATGACCGTGATATGTTCTTGAATGAATCTTTCCCCTCCAATTTCCAATGGGCCACCTCCAGTGAGTCCTTCAAAGTTGAAGGAGGCTGGGCTGAAGGTGGGAAGGGAGAAACCATTTGGGATCGCTTTGGCCATGAAAACAAAGTTATTAATAACCAGACAGCTGATCAAGCCTGTGACAGTTACCACAAGGTAGATTACGATGTCTACCTTCTGCGAGGTCTTCAAGTGAACACCTACCAGTTTTCTATCTCCTGGGCACGAATTTTCCCTTCAGGCTATCGAAAAAGCAAATCAGAGAAAGGAGTTCTCTACTATGACAAGCTGATCAATGCCCTCCTTGAGTCTGGAATACAACCTGTTGCTACCTTGTACCACTGGGATCTACCCCAGGAGCTCCAGAATCAAGGTGGATGGACCAATGCTTCCATCATTGAAGCTTTCAAGGGCTATGCTGATTTCTGCTACTCCAGATTTGGAGACAGGGTCAAGATATGGAACACATTCAGTAGCCCTTGGGTAGTTAGCCATGCAGGATATGGAAGTGGTGAACATCCCCCTGAAGTCAAGGATTATGTGGTGGCCTCCTATCAGGTGAGAGCGACAACTGAACACAATTGAAGTTGTACAACAACTTGGAAACCTGGATGTCATGTAAACACACCCCAGTCATGTAAAAAACAACCAAAAAACATTGTGAGGCATTCATCTTACAGTGTCTATTTCCCTTACAGGTGACCCACAATATAATAAAGTCTCATGCAGAGGCCTGGCATGTCTACAATGACAAATACAGAAGCAGTCAAGGTGGTAAAGTAGGCATTGCATTAAATTCAGACTGGGCTGAGCCTATGGACCCCTCCACATCAGAGGATCTATCATCTGCGTATCGTTATTTGCAATTCATGCTTGGATGGTTTGCACATCCTATATTTGTGAACGGAGATTATCCTGCAACACTTAAGAGTCAGATCGAAAAGAAGAGTGACAAGTGTCCTCATTCAAAGCCTGCAATCCTCCCAGTGTTCACTCCCAAAGAGAGTCAGAAGATCAAAGGAACAGCTGACTTCTTCGGGTTAAATCATTATACATCCCGACTGGTTAAAAACAGTGATGGTGGTTGTGCCCCAGGTCCACAAGGGGTAGGTGATTTCCAAGCCCACATTGACCCATCATGGTCCCCTACGGGTTCTGGCTGGATCTACTCTGCACCTTGGGGCCTAAGAAGACTTCTTACCTACATCTCGACAGAGTATTTAAACATTAAAAAAGTGCCTATTTACATAACAGGGAATGGCATGCCAACTGAGCATGATGGGGACCACCTTAATGACACCACTCGAACCAAGTACATGAGAAGTTACATTAATGAAGCTCTGAAAGGTAATGTCTGTTACAAAATCAAATATTAAACAGGTTTTTTACTGATGAAATCATTCTGTATTTCCCATTTTTCTTCATGCTTTCCTGTTTTTGCAGCCATATTCCTGGATGGGGTGGATGTTCAGCGATTCACAGTGCAGTCACTAATAGATGGATTTGAGGGCAAACAAGGCTACAGTGAAAGATTTGGCCTTCATCATGTCAACTTTGAGGATGGCAACCGGCCGAGAACCCCAAAACAATCAGCATACTTCTACTCTCATGTTATAAAACAAAATGGATTTGGCTCACGAAAAGATGATTTGAAAGTGAAGTTGGTGCAATACAGCCCTCATTTAAAAGTTTTACCTCATTCAGAGGTTCCATCTAAGTCAAAAGTGGTTTGGGAGAAATTTTCTCACCAGTCAAAATTCCAAAGAAAGCTATACCACTATGGCACTTTCCCAGCACATTTCAGTTGGGGAGTGTCATCTTCGGCTTACCAGATTGAAGGTGGCTGGAATGTTGATGGGAAAGGACATAGTGTTTGGGATGTATTCACCCACAAACCTGGCAGTATACCAGGCAATGCCAATGGAGATGTGGCCTGTGACAGTTACCACAGATTTGAAGAGGACCTCTACATTCTACGAGCTCTGCAGGTGAAGTCATATAGATTCTCTTTGTCTTGGTCCAGGATCTTTCCTTCTGGCCAGCGAAACTCCTTAAACCAAAAAGGTGTCGACTTTTACAACAGACTCATTGATGGCCTGTTGGCAAACAACATCACCCCGATGGTGACATTGTACCATTGGGATCTCCCTCAGGATTTGCAGAATATTGGTGGCTGGGAGAGCTCAACCATTATCAATCTTTTTAATGACTTTTGTGATTTCTGTTTTTCCGCCTTTGGAGACAGAGTGAAATTTTGGATTACCTTTAACCAGCCACATACAATAGCATGGTCAGGATATGGACTTGGACATATTCCACCAAATGTTAGGAATCCAGGAATTGCACCTTATAGAGTTGCACACAACATAATAAAAGCACATGCCAAAACCTACCACATGTATAATGAAAACTATCGTAACTCCCAAGGGGGACTAGTATGCATTGCCCTCAGTGCTGACTGGGTTGAACCTAAAGATGTCACTGTTCCCCGTGAAGTGGTTGCTGCAGACCGGGCTATGCAGTTTCATTTGGGTTGGTTTGCACACCCAATTTTCAAGAATGGTGACTATCCTGATGCAATGAAGTGGCAAGTGGGAAACAAGAGTGAACTCCAAGGTCTTTCAGAGTCAAGACTACCTATTTTCACTGAAGAAGAAAAGAAGTACATAAGGGGGACGGCTGACATGTTCTGTTTAAACCATTACACGACAAACATTGTAAGACATAACACAGCTCGGCTTACACCTCAGTCATATGAATATGATCGTGACTTGGCAGAAGAAGAGGAAGGCGATTCCCCTGCTACTGCCATCAGCAAACAGAAAGCTGTGGCATGGGGCTTAAGAAGACTTCTTAACTGGCTAAAAGAAGAATATGGAGATCCAGAGATTTACATCACTGAGAATGGAGTTGCAACAGAATCAAAGACAAGCTGGGATGATTCTGCGAGAGTTTTTTATTTCAAGACATATATTAATGAGGCTCTCAAAGGTAACATTCTATTTCTCACAATTGTTTGTATCACTACAAACGTGTAACTTGAGTCTTATAACATGTCTTTATAGCCTACGATCTTGATGGTGTGAAAGTGAAAGGATACATAGCGACATCTCTCATGGATTCTTTTGAGTGGCTTAATGGGTTCAAAGTTGGTTTTGGCCTTCACCATGTCGACTTCCAGAACCCAAACCGTCCGAGAACACCTAAGTACTCTGCCCACTACTACTATCAAGTCATAAAGAACAATGGCTTCCTTACACCAGAGGACGAAAAGCCACTTTATGGGAATTTCGGCAAAGATTTTATCTGGAGTACTGCAACAGCATCATATCAGGTACTGTTTGAGTGACAAATATAGCTAGTGAATGCGTTTTGCATGTTAGCAGACTATGTGGCACTGCATGCAATATTTGTGTGTGTTTGTTGCTGCTTCTTGAACAATACATCCACTGCTTCTAGATCGAAGGGGGTTGGAGAGCAGATGGAAAAGGTCTGAGCATATGGGACAAGTTTGCTCACACTCCTCTCCGAATATTCAACAATGATAATGGGGACATTGCCTGTGACAGTTACAACAAGATAGATGAGGATGTTTCTATGTTGAAGCAACTTAAGGTGACACATTACCGTTTTTCCATATCCTGGGCAAGGGTTCTTCCTGATGGCACCACCAGGCACATAAATGAAGCTGGACTGAACTACTACATTAGACTGGTGGATGCCCTGCTTGATGCAAACATCCAACCTCATGTAGGAGATAAATCTCACTGTCTATGTAATGAATGAAACGATTTTAGATTGAACTTATTGTCAATTTATTGATTCTGCTCTCAGATCACTCTCTATCATTGGGATCTTCCTCAAGCTCTGCAAGACCTTGGAGGCTGGGAGAATGAAACTATTATTTTCAAATTCAGGGATTATGCAGATCTCATTTTTGGCCGCCTTGGTCACAAAGTAAAATTCTGGATTACCATAAATGAGCCATACAATATAGCAAATGTTGGCCATGGCTATGGAGCTGCTGCACCAGGTACAGTATATAGTATACAACATTATTTTGCATGAAATCCACTTTAATGAGTCACACTAAACATTCATTTGGGATGGGCTGTTGGATGGTGGCGCATGTCAGTAGCTTGTCTATGTCATTGCAAGGTAATTCTGGGTTTGAATTTTGACTTGGACCAGAGGCCTTATTTATAATAGACTGCGTCAAAAGATAAGTCTAAAAATCCATACGGACAAAACACAAACTCTCCGTACATTGAAAAATATCCTGATCTATAAAACCCTTTGTACGCACGCCTGCACGCAATTTTGTTTTATAAACGCCAATCTATCCTACCAACGTGCACAGATGATTTCACTCAGCTCTGTACCACGTATAGGCTCATATTCACCATGTATGGAAATGTAAATCACTTCATTAGCACGATTTGCGTATCAATGAGGACTACACATTGCCACATTGTTAGACAACGCCATGGACAGGAAGAAATGAAAGAAGGCCAATTTCACGAGCTCCGAGATCGAGACACTAATCGGAGAGGTGGAGGCACGAAAAAGCGTCCTGTTTGGGAGCCACAGCGCGGGGATCACATATAAAAGGAAGCAGGCTGTATGACAGTGACTGCACTGTGGCAGAACTAAAAAAGAAATGGTCTGATACTAAGGTAAGTGTAGAAATATAGTGCTTAAATGTTTCCAATTACTACATTTTTATATGTTAAATGTACATTAATTCAACAAGAACAAAAATAAATGCTAACCACATTTTGTATGCCTTATGAAAAATCAATGTGGTTTCACTTTCTGTAGTTAGAGGTCAAGAAATGACAGACATATTTATGTACCTATGTTTTTACTCATCATTTTTATTATTTTCCTAGGATTATTATGATCCAAACAGGCACGTGTTATCCACCGTCGCTTTGGCTGAGGAGCAGGCCTTGACTACAATTTGTGATGTGATTTATGTTTTATATCAATGGCAGGCTGCACTTTCAGATCTCAGTTTGGACGGAGTTATATGATTTTTCGGAGTATATAATAGCATTTGAGTGCACTATAAAATAAAGTAAAGGGGACTTTTGGCATAAACTCCCTTTTGGTGTGTGATGCAATTAAATTGTTTTATGATTTTGGATCATTCCTTGTTCACATTCTGTTATTGGCCCATTGACTTGTTTGAGGATCAATAATCTCCATGACACTGAGGGCTCCAATTTCGTGGGTTGCGGATCTTGGCGCAGCCTGCCCAGTGGTAACTTCATCCACGTAACACAGTGTGCAGCAAATTTGGTAATTCGGTAGACCAAGGCGTGTCGGGATGAGTGTGGCAACGCAGCAGGGGGAGGTGCCGACTGTTTCTGCCGCAAGGCGAATCGCAGCCGGTCTAGTGATAATTTGGCTGACTAGTGCATAGTGCACGTCACCAAAAGCCCACAGGCCGGTTTACACAATGTCAGGCACATTTGAATGCATTTAATAATCACAACAACCACTGTTTAAATTAACTATCTGAATTAGCACACTTATTTTATGATCGATTTTGACTGTACCGTCTGCCTCTGTCGTGCCGTCTCCACCTCACCTGACCCTGAATCGCCACCCCCCTACTCCAAATCCTCCTCCTCATCGGTGGCCAGTGGATCTGATATGGATGTGGTTAATTGAAAATAAATGGTTAATCTGACATCTTTGATTGTGTAACCGAGAATTGCAAAAATTATCGCTCATTTCACTGGCAATCAAAAAGGGATTCCGCCTCACACAGATCACCCAATCATCCTGCAGAAGCTGAGTGTCCGGGCCAGCCCACTGCTCCACTGTCCCAGTGATACACAGCCCCCGATGGGTGGGACAAAGGCCAGCATTTAACCAATGACATGGTCTGCTAAAATGAAATTAAAAGAATGAATTGGCAGCTATTTATTTACTGCGCACATTATTAATAGTGTATGTTAATGTCACCAAATTATGTCAAGCAATTGTTTACTTTTCTTATATCTTCCATACAGGGATCAGTTTTCGACCAGGCACTTTGCCTTACATTGTAGGCCATAATTTGATAAAAGCTCATGCTGAGGCCTGGCATCTTTACAATGACAAGTTCCGGTCCAAACAGGGCGGAATAATCTCTATCACAATCAACTCTGACTGGTCAGAGCCCAGAAATCCTTACAAGCAGGAGGACATTGATGCTGCGAGACGAGTGGTGCAGGTCAAATTTTCCAATTTTTCACTTCTATCCTACTTATGTTGCTTCCTTAAGATGTCTACAGTGGAACCTGTTTAAGTCGGTTTGGCGGCACAGAAGGTGGATGGATAGTTTGTTGACAAATATAAAAGTTCACTAATTCATCAAGTCTAGGTACATTGTGTTCTTATAACTAGAAACCCATTTAAGCCGATGCTGGCATACATGGTTCACCGCTTTTGTTCACATAAATTCAAGGGTCCTCATTGGTCATTTCAATCGAAAATCATCCCGAAAATCATTCAACAACTTGTGCAGTTTCAAAAACTTGGTTCAGGTAGTCTGGCTCGGACAGTTCAAAGACAAAAGTGGGGATTTGGATGTATTTATTATATTATTTGTGTTTATGTTGGCATATGTCATAGTATTGTTAACGTCATTATCAGTCAAGCATTTTTGCAAAAGCGGAGTTGTGGTTATGTCAAAATCAATAAAAACAAATAAAAACGAGGGGGAGGGGCAGCTGGAAAGGAACTGCCAGTTACATACAATATCATATTGTGTATTCTTACATTATTGGCCCTGTCGCAAGTAAATGTGCAAGCAATGACCATTTTTAGTTGTCGATAATGTCAGTGTGACTCAGCCAATTTGAAAAATGTCGACTTTAATGGGTTCCACTCTATTTTCTCCATATGACATTTGTGCAACTGACGTTCATATTTGTGACTTTCCCTTTTGCAGTTCTACATTGGATGGTTTGCTCATCCCATATTTAACGGAGACTACAGTGATATGATGAAGACAATCATTCGCGAGAGAAGCTTAGCAGCTGGTCTGCCAAAATCTCGGTAGAGATGAAAAAAGATTGCACTTTTTTTTTTTTTTAACAGAATAATGTTTCACATCTATTTGTCCAGGCTGCCTAAATTTACCTCAGAAGAGATTATAAGAATCAAAGGAACCTATGATTATTTTGGTTTCAACCATTATACTACTGTCCTGGCCTTCCCAGTGGATTACGGCAACCTTCAGCACTATGATGCTGACAAGTAAGCATCTTCAGGTTTACCAATGATGAAGAAATGTATGCTAGTGACCCTTATTTTTTATTCTATTGTCAAGGGGGTTTCAAGTTTTTCCATCAAAATGGCTAGACAGCATTTAACAATGAGTCGAATATAGGCAAAATCACATATGACAATCCTTGGGCAAAGACAACCCTAATTAAAATATGAATATAGTTAAAATATTAACAGACTTCTTTTAAGTCTTAAGCTTTGCAGGAGTCCGCCATAAAGTGCACGCTTGTATGAGTTAATTCCAAGTTAACATCTGATAACCTTGATTTTTCCAGAGGTGCAGGAACCATTGCTGATCGCACTTGGCTGGATTCAGGGTCATCCTGGCTAAAGGTCTCACCATTTGGATTTCGAAGAATATTAAACTTCATTAAGGAGGAATATGGAAACCCACCTGTCATTATCACAGAGAATGGCATCTCAGAACGTGGACCTGTTGACCTGAATGACATTCACAGGAGTTACTATTATGAAAAATACATTAACCAGGTCTTGAAAGGTAAGGGAAGCCAACAGGACAATTACTAATGATGCAGTAAGAGTAAAAGTTTATGTTTTTCCTCCAGCTTACTTATTAGATGGTGTAGATATTCGCGGTTACACAGCTTGGTCACTGATGGACAACCTGGAGTGGGCCACTGGCTTTTCAGAAAGGTTTGGTCTTTTCTACGTCAATCATTCAGACCCAAAACTTCCTCGAGTGGCCAAAACCTCTGCTATTTACTACTCCACCATCATCACCTGTAATGGATTCCCAGACCCTGCCTTGGGGCCGCATGAGTGTCTAAACCAAGAGGTGGCAGGTAAACTGAAGCAGAATAAATGACTGCATCCTTATTTACTATGCATATTAAATAAAATGTATTATGGAGTGATAACCCTCATACTGCAGCATATGCAAGAACCCCAATTTGACAATATCATGCAAAGCAGGTTTTTTTTAAATAAATTTTATACATTAAAGATCCAGCCATCCATCCATTTTCTATGCCGGTTTTTCTTAGTAGGGTATGCCGGAGCCTATTCCGGCTGACTACGGGTGAGAGGCGGGGCACTCCCTGGACTGGTCGCCAGACAATCGCAGGGCAGACAAACGAACATTCACACTCACATTCATACCTGTGGACAATTTAGAGTCACCAATTAACCTAACAAGCATTTTTTGGGATGTGGATGGAAACCGGAGTACACACACAAGCGGGGAGAACATGCAAACTCCACAAAGAGATGCCCAGCGGAGATTCAAACACAGATCTTCCAGATCAATTCAAACTACCAATTCAATTGTAGATTAAAATATACTAAGCTAATAAAACATCCAACCTTAGCTTTATGTTACAGGCAACAAAGTAAATCTGTCCAATACATATAATACTCATACATACATAAATTAGTTTAAAAATGTGTTTTTGTCACTTTCCCCCCAAAAAGTAATATAATAAGTAAGATTTTTTTTTTCATAAATGTACTTAGTTACCAGGGAAAGTAATGACTGCATTAATTTTACCTTCAAATATGTAAAGAAATTCAGATTTAGTTTTGTAGTGTGTGACATTATTGGATTTGAGCAGAAGTCGTGACTTTCAATTTGCTACCAAAACACTAAGGGATAGTGTTTTTCAGAGAGTGAACAACCACAACTTATTGACTAGGTATTTAACTTCCTGTGTAGTAGTAGTGAACAATGGTAATGCACTTTGGAGACCTGTGCGTTAAGGATTATGCTAACATATTTTACATTGTACATTGAGGAAACCTGCTTAATGTTTTGATGTGGTAAACATCTCATAGCCAACATGGCGAGCGATGGCATCTGTCCTAGAAGTTGCTAGATTTGTAAGTAGAGTAAAACATTTGTAAATTCAAAACAGTACCAATATCACTCGGAAATGTGTTCAAAATTTGTATGAATTAATAGATGCTAGATACCAGAAAGATTTGCTAAATTTGTCACTAAATTTGTGTCTTTTTCTGCAGGAACAAGTGTTCCCAGCACATCTCTTCCCTTTGTAAACACTGTCAACTTCCTCGGTATGACTCTTTCCACCAGTGATGCTGAGACTGGACTCCACACCATGTTTGCTATCCTCATTGTTGCGGTGCTTGTTGTTATTTGTTCCTCCGTTTGTTGTTTCAAGGCAAAGATGACAAAATGGGAAATATTAAATCTTTGAGTAAGGGAGTAGGTTTAGTTAATATTCTGTATGAAACCAGATGTCTATATCTAAATGATGTAAAAAAATTACATTTTTAATAACTAATGCAACTTTCAGAAGTGCCCTGTAGTTTTAAAGGAGTCAATTCATAGAAATTAGGGCTGTCAATCGATTAACATATTTAATTGCGATTAACTGCATTTTGTTTATAGTTAACTCATAAATAATGACAATTAATCACAGCTACAATGTAGCTTTTATCTGTAATAAATAAGTATGTAAATCTTTGTGGTAAACAATCCAATACAGATCTAGATACACCAATTAAGATACGTTTCAAAAACGATATATTTTAAAAACAACGATTAAATGCAGTGTACAAAGCCTAAGCTCGTACTGGTTGGTGGAAAGTGGGTCTGTATTCATTTAGTGCTTTTAATCTATTGTTCCTGTCATAGTTTGGGACATTAAATATATATATATAGTATCATGTTAAATGACATTGTTACAATGCACGGACGTTTACTGATTATAAAAATCTTTCCTGGTGACTAGCAAGCCCACAAATAGCTTCCTCGGCTAGGACCGAGCAGCTCCTAGCCCAAATTTTAGCTAGCAGTTCAAACCCAAAAAATCAGCCTAAAAATCTCCCACAATTGTTTTCCAAGGTACCACTGTGTAAATGCCACAAAATACCTGCACTACGCTGGGAAGTACATTCTTCTTGCTGTACTTCAAAACAACTCCAATCAGAGAGGCATCTGCTGGTAAGCTTACCAGTCAAACCATCATCCTCTTGGCCCATTTGTGTTCTGTATTTGTTCCCGCTTCTCTCTCCACGTTACGCTTCCTCAAACCACGTGCAGTGCGGAGGGCCAATCAGGACGCGCACACGTTAATCGCGTGTCAAAAAAAGATCCGAGGAAACGCGTTAACTCTGACAGCCCTAATAGAGTGTTTTTTTATATTTCAAGGATGACTTGTTTCACAAATGTTATCTTGAATGTGTGTTTATATCGGGCTTGTCCAGCTCATACGGTGGAATATCTCTTGGAGACTAATAAAGTTTTCTATCCACTACTGAAGAATGGAAAGGTCCAAGGGCCACGTTGTATTTTGTAAACCAACACGTGTAGACATGCTAAGAAGTTTTATATATTTGAAGAGAAAAACTACATCTTAGCTTTGTGATTACTTGTGAAAGTAGGAAAGTTTTTCTTTCTTCTCAAATAATCTTTGCAAATTGTTTCGTAATATTATGACTTTATTCCCATAACTTTGTACACCACCTAATTTTCCCAAAACTACAACTTTGTGGTTTCTCACATTGTATTTTTTTTCTAATATTTCAACCCTATGCTGCCAAAATGATGTACTTCGGCATATTGCAAGTCGTGAAATAGCAATTTTTTGTCATTAGAAAACTACATTATTCTTTTAAAATTACTATTAGCTATTTTTCCTTGTTTTTTCAGTTTCCAACTATTTCAACTTTCTTGTTCTAAATGTTCTTGTAATTATGACTTCATTGCCGTTGCAGTTTGACTTCATTCTCATAACAACCTAATGTTCTAAACGTTTCACCATTGTTTTGCTTTTTATGTTACTGAAATGACTTTTTTCCCCTCTTATCGTGCTATTCTCGTAAATGTACTTTTTCCATATATTGATTTTGTTTTATTTAATTGGTTTTGTTGAATTATAGTTTTAGAATGTGCTACGGGCCAATAAAAGAAAGCAGCTTGAGGCACAAATGGCCTCCCAACCGCACTATGGACCCCAGTTTATACAGTATATTCATTAAGGACACCAAGATAAGTCTTTACCAATTAATGGCAAAATGTTCACATTGTTTGGACAAAAGTCTGTAGCTTTAACATATTTATTGTAAAATGTGAGTAAAAATCAGTATAGCTAATTATGAGATTTGCATTCAAAGTAACGTATGTCCTGGATATGATGTGTCAAAGACAAATACTGGTTGACTGAATGCTGGGTACAAGAAAATTACAACTAAAACTAGATTGAAGCCAGTCACTTTTTTGGTAGACCTTTTATTTGAAAAACTAAGCACAAAACTATCATTACGAAAAGTATAAAAAGTACAAAAAGCATTGTTCATAAAATAACTTGTGATGACGGTATTTGAGTTGGCACAAATGGCATTGTGGATATACTTCCAACAGAAAAAAGATGGCAGCTGTAAAAAGCGGTAAAGGCATTGGATTCACACTGATGTGATTGTGTGGTTTACAAGTCATTCACTTGAACAACAGAAGTTCAGAAAACTGGTCTTCTTAAACACAGAAAAAAATTGACAGTTATTCCTTTTTTCTTATACAAGAATGAGTGTTAAGACAAGAAGTGTACCGAATTCTTAAAAAAATAGGGAAGAATTTGTACCAAAACATTTTCAAGCTGTGCCAGCTCCACTGAGTGAATCAGGCAGTGGGAAACTAGGACAGCAGGGATTTAAAAAATGTAATAGAAAAGACAATTTTCAAAATGAACGGATAGAAAACACATTGAGAACAACAATATTAAAGAGTTACATGTTTTTCAAGCATTACCCAGGTTTGTTTATACCTTTGGACAGACACCTTGTGTTCAAGTTACCATAGCTGGCACCATACAGTATAAAAGTCAACCACACTTGATAGCCTGTTTATGATAAGAATCTGCATCAGCGTTTCTTCGGTACCGTTCTTTAGCAAACACTCACTCATTCTTCACACACACGACACACATTCCTGAAAAACAGCTGGCTTTGCCAAATGTCAACGTCTGGACTTCCAGTTCTAAAGCTGACTTCAGATGCATTGATTTAACATTCAACCATTGCAACTCTTAAATTCTGTCTCTAAGTTCTAAGTCCAATAACATAGACTTAATAAAATTTAAAAAAGATAGAAGCTGCCCTGAGGGAGAAGAAAATGTTGACCGTTCTGAACCGGTCTTTGAAAGCACTTTGGATCTTGAGACAGACTGAGGTCTCAATTAATGTCAGGTTGAGACCGCTTTTCTCCTCCTGTGAATTATTAGCCCTTGA
Source organism: Oostethus manadensis (assembly GCA_024372805.1). Lineage (NCBI taxonomy): Eukaryota > Metazoa > Chordata > Actinopteri > Syngnathiformes > Syngnathidae > Oostethus > Oostethus manadensis. Next base: position 588,243 of record QODF01000169.1, on the reverse strand, counting down.
CCGGCCTTAACACTGAGATGCTTGGGCTGACTTCATTCCCCTCAAGCAAATTGCTCCCATTCCAGTTTGTTTCCCTTCGGTCCAATCACTGCTCCTGATGTCAATTTCAGTTTCAGTGTCAAAGGAGCTGATGAACACTTAGGCCCGCATACCTGTCAGGGGAGAGATTGAGGTGTTAGTAAGAGTAATACAGCGGAACCCGTTTATGTTGACACCCTTCAGACTGGCCGACTGACAAGACGTGAGCGGTTGTCAAAATAAACGAAACAAACGAGCCGTTGCTTGCACATTAAAGGCTGTGCCGTTTAACTATTCTGCCTGCATGTCTAAACATCAGACTGTCACAAAGCAGAAAATTCACATTTTTTTGGCCGTGGACGGTGAAATGTCCCAGTTTGTTTTCCCAAGACGAGACCAGCCAAACACACTGTCTTTTCAATGTTTTAGTGAAAAAAGATGTCGCTGGACCTCTGCCCTTAAATTAGATGCAGCAATCCTGAAACTAGGAAGTGGCTAAGCTAATATGTTACGCTCAAGTCAAGCCCACGCAAGGCCATTACTCCTGCCTGATTGGATCAGTGTGTAATTATGTGTTTAACTGGTTCCAGCTTGTATCAATCAAGGGTGTATTCTACTGCCTGCAGATGGCATGATAAGGTTGCCAGGCAACGTGTCTAGGCAGTGCAATAAACAATGCAATCAGATTAATTCCACCGTACTTAATCTAGTCATTTTAATCAACTTTAACAACACGTAGACAGAATAGCATGAGGAATATTAACACGGTGGACCAGGACTTGATGAGTCGGTCAGCTTCAACAATAAGCAGGCTCAAATAAAGTAGGTTCCACTTCAAACACAAACGTTACCTTTATCACATGTGCTGCTCTGCTTCTCCTGGGCAAAGTTGAGTCTGTTCTGCTCAACTGCGGTGCCATTAGATTCTGGGCTGCTGCTGCGAGACGGGCTGAGCTCCTCGGTTTGGTAAGCCAGATCCAGATGTTGCTGGGCCAGCTTCAGGTGTCTACGCAGCCTCTCCAGCTCTCTCGAAGAAGCCTCGTCCCCGAATGACTCACGGCCGGAGTCTCCCAGGTTATCCCTGAAGCCCATTTTCCCCGAGGAGTCCTTCTTCAGAGCTGTATGGTAGCCTGGAGGCGCGGACGGCTGACGGCAGATGGAGGATCTCTGGCTGGCCAGTGCGGAGTGACGGGGGGTGGCAGGTCGTGACCGGGGAGCACAAAAGCAGTCACGGATACCGCTGATACCAAGGTGAACGATCTCGAGCAGAGTGAAGAGCAGACACAAGGCACTGACAGCATACATGGCCAGCAGGAAAATAGTTTTCTCTGTGGGGCGCGAGACGAAGCAATCCACCGTGTGTGGGCAAGGAGCACGAGTGCATACGTAAGACGGCGACACCTCCAGTCCATAAAGGACGTACTGCCCAAACAGGAACGACACCTCAAAAATAGCACGTGACAGCAGCTGAAAAACGTATACTTTCATCAGGCCGTCTCGTTTGATGCGACGTCGTCCGTCATGCTTTTTGCTGGGCTTCTCCTCAACTTCCTTTTCTTTCTCTGGCTCGATCTCTTCCAGGATCATCGGATCCTCCTCGCCATTATCCTCTGCTTCCTCGTAGTCGCGATTGGCGCCACGGCTCACGATTGGCATGCGCTTTCTGCCCCGGGGCTGGTAATCAACATCCTCCATGCGGGCAATCTTGTGCATTGCAAAGCCAAGGTACATAATGGTGGGAGTTGTGATCATAATCACCTGAAAAACCCAGAAGCGAATGTGCGACAGAGGAGCAAAGGCGTCGTAGCACACATTCTCGCATCCAGGCTGCTGTGTGTTGCACACAAATTTACTCTGTTCATCATAGTATATTGACTCTCCTCCGACGGCAGTCAGCACAATGCGAAACACAATCAGGAGGGTGAGCCAGATTTTGCCCACAAATGTGGAGTGATTGGAAATCTCATCCAAAAGACGAGTGAGGAAACTCCAGCTCATCTTGCCTGTCAGTCAGCTGAGATTTTCCCAGATCTGAAAAGTAGAAACAGACCAATTAATGTGATTATCGTTTTGCTGCGGGAATTGCAGCATGCGACAATGGCGATAACACACAGTGTCATCAATCAGTAATATGTGGAAGGTAGTTAACACTGTATTCTATAACTTACACTATAAAAACTAGTTAGACAAACTTGGTGCCCTGTGTTTTCAGTCATAGCCACAAGGGGGCACCATTGTTTTAAAGAGATGGGTCCTTTCTTTGCCTGCTGTAAGAATTTTCAAGAGTTTGGCTAGTAAACACTTACACTATCTGCCTTTACTTTTCTACCTAATAGTATCCATACTTACATTTAATCAGTCCTACCCATGTTTCTTACAGTACAAAAAACATCTAAACACTTGTACATGTAACAACGCACCAAATGTCATCGCTTGAGTTACTGTTCAACACAAATTTACTGGAATTCATTGTTTATCATTGGAGTGACGCTGCCAGCTAAGTAGAAAGGAGATCATTAAAAATACCAAAGAGGCAACAGCGAGATTTTTTGAGGTTTGTCACCATCTGTGGTAACCATAACCTTTTCTGAGTAATAAGCAACTACTAAAAAGCATGCTGTGGAAGTGACTTAACAGGTTACACAAATGCATGTTTGCCCATCCATTCATTTTATATACCGCTTATCTTCATTAGGGTCACAGGTATGCTGGAGCCTATCCCAAGCGAGAGGCAGGGTACACCCTGGACTGGTCGCCAGTCAACCGCAGGGCAGACATACAACAATTCACACTCACATTCACTCTCTAATGGACAATTTAGAGTTGCCAATTAACCTAACATGCATGTTTTTGCAATGTGGTAGGAAACCGGGGAACCCAGGAGAAAACCCATCCACGCACGGGGAGAACATGCAAACTCCACACACACATGCCCAAAGGAGATTCAAACCCTGAACCTCCTGACTGAGGCCAACATGCTACCCACCTAGCCCCCGTGGGTAGCATGTGTCAAACTAAGTGAAATCGAACTGACCAGCCAGCCACATATGTAGCGACTAAGCACCCTTGATGCTATGCATTTTGTCCAATCAGAAGAAACTTCCAAAGAGCTGTTTGTATCTGCATACTTCCGATGTGTGAATGAAAGCAGTTATGAAATGACATTAGACATTAGTCATAGATAAAACTATGCCTTGATAAATAAAGGCTTTGAAGGAACTATGCAAGTTTCTATTGTGCGACAAGGACAATGAACCCTAACAATTGTTGATCAAGAATTTGCTGATTCAGAGGCGTTAACACTCGTGACTGGTTAACACGGAGGGCACATTTCTAAATCCCTGACAGATGTAAAGTAAATACACACATAAAATCTGCACACAAGATGGTCATGAAATGTGAAGTTGCAGTTGAAATTATGTTAGCCTGAAGTAAAGCAAAAAATTAGTTGTGAGTACCATCACCTCTGAGATCTTAGTTTTCAAATGTACTGGTAGATTGAACATTTGCAATTTATTAAAAAACTGCCTTTAAACTCAAAAGGCTGCTGCTTATAAGTTAAAAGTTTAAAACACTACATTTAAAAAGTCCAACCCTGCTCTAAAAATTTGACTCTTATTTCATTTTCTGTCAGTCAGTGTTGAGCTGCACAAGCAAGTCCACTGCTGTAGAGGTTGAACACTGCAGGAAAGTGATTGTAAATTTCGTTAAAAATCCTAAGGGCTATTGAACAATAACGTCAAATAAAATGTGGTGAGCTGTTGTCTTAAGATTTTGTTCAAGAGCGTATTGTATATTCAATTGGAATTAAAATATTTAATATATATAGAACATATAATTTGTGCCTGCACATTACTGAGATTTGGGATTTGATCTGGAAGTTAAACACCATGACATTGATGAACTTACATAATAATTTTATTGCTAATGTTGACATTGGTAGGGCCGGTTTTGGACATATTGGGTTGCTGTAATGATTCGGTATTTTAAAAATCACATGCTTGCACAATGATGACCTGTCTCAGAGAAATGTGGAGGAAGCTACCGTATTTTCACGACTATAAGGCGCACTTAAGTCAGAAATTGTCTCCAAAATGTCTGGCGGATGTCCTTAAATTCTTGCAATAAAAGCAAACATTTTGAAGACATATCTATTGTGCACACAAATGTAGTATGGCCAAAACAAACAGGTTGCAACTTTGGCCATCGACAAATCTAGGAACTCTCAGTGTATGTAAAATGCACAAAATCAAACATCAACGATTCATCGGCCTAAATATTAGCACAGTAGTGATGACCGATATCAGACAGTAGCCATTATTGATTGCAGGAACTTTTGTTATTTACCTGGGATTTTGAAAAACTTGTATCCCCTTAAAAATATCAGATATGATACAGATATCGCAAAGTTGAGTACACCTACAAAGTCTGCAAGTGCCACTGCGACGATTCGGAGAGGGGAATGATCATTCATTCATCATTTTCTATGCAGCTTATCCTCATTAGGATAAGCGCGGGTATGCTGGAGGCTATCCCAGCTGGCTTTGGGTGAGAGGCGGGGTACACCCTGGACTGGTCGCCAGTGAATCGCAGGGCACATATAGACAAACAAACATTCACACTCACATTCATACCTATAGACAATTTAGGGTCACCAATTAACCTAACATGCATGGTTTTGGAATGTGGGAGTAAACTGGAGTACCCGAAGAAAACCCACGTGCATGGGGAGAACATGCAAACTCCACACAGAGATGCCCAACGGAGCTCCTGACTGTGAGGCCAATGTGCTACCCACTCGGCCACCGTGTGGCCCCATGAGAATGATCAGACATGATAAAATGATGATGTTTTTGCTCTTGCATTCATTAACGACTGTCATTCAGACTTCGTCTGGATCATTGTACAGACTATGCAATATGAAGAAATGAAGGAGCCTCAAAGTTTCCAGACAGGCAAACGCCATATTACTCGAATGATTCAAGTTCCCAATTCAATGGTTATGGAAGTTAGTGACTCCCACATGACAGACACCTCATTTGGACAGTTGGGTGGAATTTACTCCAGATAAATCAGGTTTTCAAGCAACTGAGGCAAAATGGGGAGCACTACTTGGCTTCACCTAGTAGAGGTGCTGGTGATTTAGTCTTTACAAGAACATGACAACAGCTATACTGTATCTATTAAGCACCCTGGGCAGTTTTTATCTGAGCAATACAACTCTTGCATTGAAATGTGTTTAAAACATTCAGAAAGATTCATCAATCCTGTTAAAAAATTTCAACAACACCAATAATCGATTAAATGATCCTTAATTTTTCAACAGTCCGTGAAGGAAACTCAGCCAAATTTACACACATCTTTCTATTGTTTTGTCACCGCCTGTTGTCAAACTGATGTCCGTTCTGGTCTATACACTGCCGATAACGCAAAGCGGTGGAATAGCACATATCATGAAACAATTCTCTTGGTATTTTCGTGCATTCACGTTGAATGGTTGCTCTCAATTCAGTGACTGTTGCAGGTCTCATTGCATAGACTTGATCTTTTAGGTATCCCCATAACAAGAAGTCTAGCGGTGTGAGGTCGGTGAACATTGGGGGTATGCAACAAAACTCCTCCATCCAATTTTTGGCAAAATCTCATCAAGGAAGTAACCCCTGCACTACCATCATGATGTTAGATCCTTCTTCATTATACTTCAGGGCTTAAAAATAAGTAAATAAATGACTGATATCTTGTATATTCATTATGCTATCATTTGAAATACTGCACACTAGGTTTTCAAATTTACTAGACACATTAGGGTCAATTTGCATATAGTATTGGCTAGTATCACCGATACCAGCTTGAATTTTACCCAGTATCTGATGGGAAATGAAATAAATGGTATCACACATCTTTAGGGCACACATTACAGCAATTTATTCTTCCGTAAAAACACGGAAATGTGAGTGATGTCGTGCTTTTGCACATGCACATCACTTCCCACACATTTTGCGTTCACATTAACACATCACATTTGTTTGGTAATGTGAACAACCACATGCAAAAATTGGATTAAAAACCCCAAATTGGGCATCATACCCTGCAGTATGAACGTAGCCAAGATCTCAGCAGAGGTACAGTATCAAGGCCATCATGGTTCCTTGCTACAGTGACTCACTGCTGCCTCTTGTGGAATAAAGTGGTATTTCCCAACAACAATTAAAGTTCACTACGTTCATGTAATGGTAATTGTGGGAATGCAGGAGGTGAATTCAATACGAACCAAACAGATTTGGTCTGCAACATATCAGAAAAGAAGCAAAAGTCTATTACAGTTTTTAAAAGCCAAAAGTGATGTGTGTCAATATCTTGTTTGGCCTAAAACACTAAGATAATATGTCTGCTTTCGAGGATGACGAAGAAATATTCACTTCTGAAAATGTGTAAGCGGAGGATATTTACATTTTAAATAATAATAAAAAAACACAATCAAATATGTTAAGTTTTGTTTTTAGGTAATAGTTTGATCAAAAATATGTTTATTGATTGGCTCAATGATGAAGAAATTTTCCAATCACTGATGATTGATTTTTTTGTTTAAAAATGTGAATGTCCTTTGAGTTCGGGCTCTTAAATGTATTTTTTTTTATTCCCTTATTCACCCAGGAAAGCTGTTATCTTTGTTTTAGGCAAAGCAAGATATTCACACACATTAACTAACTGGGAAAACAGTGATGGGTATTTTTGCCTCTTTTCTGATACGTTGCCAACCACATACAGTATAATAAACCCTGTAGTTGCCCTAGTCACATATACTTAACTACTTCTAGTAATTAGGTGAGAACAACGATCATTTTACCATAAAAAGATAAGATACAGCCCCACGAAAAAGCAGTGACGCAGCCTCCAAGAATGAAACAGGAGAGGATAAAGGCTGATGTGGCGCCCACATCTGGGATGGTGCTTAATCCCTCCCCGGGCAGCTTGGGCGGGCTGGCCTGGGTTTGTGGCAGGAGGCCAAAATGTGTCTGATGGCATGCAAATATGAGAGCATCATACATGTGCTGGCTGGGATTTCAAGTACATAAGCATGTATAGAAATGCAAATGGAGGAGGGGTTTGGGGTTGGCGGTGGGAGGGGCATTCCTGGTTGGAAAAGTCCTGGTCCTCGTGGCACACATCACGTTTATTTCCCCCACTAAGCACGTCACAGAGTCTGTTTCGATGCACAAAATGCATCTATCTTCGTTATAACTTGTATGGTTCTAGTCAAAGGTGAGCGGCTTGATGATGGAGGGGGGGGGGGGTCTCCCCTCCCGGTTCAACCTTGATTCCAAATCTATCCCACGAGTTCAAAACTCCCCGAAAGTTAGTCTGTGTTGCCTAAAACTAAAGTAGAAGCAGAGAAAGTGGCGAATACGTCTTCAGTTTCCAGTTAAGGCGTGTAGCCTGTCGCGCTTGAAGGCGAAGTTAGCATAAACCGGCGGCCATGGACACAGAAACACTAAAGGTAAAGCTTTTTGACACACTTACTGGTCTTCCGGGTGAAAAGTTGGAGCCCAAACTTGATCTGGAGCCGTTGCTATCGGCAGCCGCGGCGCCTTGAGATGCTGCCACGCTTTGTTTGCCGAGCGGTGTGAAACAAGCAGCTTGGGATCTCACTCCTCTGCTTGAACATCCGACGCTGTTCCGCTTGTCTGTCTTCGAGAGTCGTCTCGTTTTCGTCTCTATTTCATCCCCTGAAAAAGGACCCCCCACTCAAGCCATTCGTTGTCGTCTCGGCGAGGAGCTTCTGTGCTTCTCTCCAGTGCGGCGCGGTTTAGACAAAGAATGGAGACAGTCTCCCCTCCTTTTCTCCTCCCCCTGCAATGGCACCCCACCCCCTGGCTGCTGCTCTGTGCAGGAAAACTACCTCCTGATGCAATCCTAACCTCCCTTTTCCATGCTTTCGCCCAGCAACGCTCCCATCTTATCCAGCTGTAGGATGAAAAAGCAGAACATCTTATGTGCTATCTGCAGTAGTTTTTGTGTTGATGCTGCTGCTGCTGCAGATAAGATTGGTTCACAAGGCCTTATCTCCACTTTGCTTTTGGGGATGTGGGACAGCAATGCTCATTCTGGTCATGGAGATGTTTGCAAAATGTTATTGCGTGCATTTAATTTTTTTTATCGTATCGTGCAAAAGTCTGAAAATGCAAGACGCCTCATGACCTCAAACAAAATCTCATTAGAATTCAAAATTTGAAAATGAGAAAAGGCTCAACTGTCAAATAAATACAGTGTGACTCCTACTTGAGGTGACCGATTTCCTTGCTATCAGTCTGATACCAAGTAAAAACAGGGCCGGTAATGCCAATACTGATACAAACGGCAATACCTTTTACTTGAACTGGTTCACAGGAAAATATAAAAATTACCAACAACCTTATTTGTTAACAACTTAACAGTATATAGTGTAAATCCAACAAAATACAATATCAACAAAATTATTCAATTATTCCAATCTTCACTTTTATTACATATATTTGTCGGCTAAATAAAGACTATATTGCAAAGTAAGTAAGCAAAAGCAAAAACTACTACAGGCTCTCATTCAAAGCCACCTTGTGTCCAATAGTTTATTCTTACAATTTGTAAACAATACAGCAATCTCGGCTATGTAGATTAGAAAGAACACGGGTATTTGTGAAAATAAACATAGACAACAATGTTACTCCGAATTTATCAAGTATCTGAGCATACACAAAAACAACCCCTCGCATTCCTTGGATCTCGGTGAGCGGCATCAGACCTGCACAATGTAGTATTGCACATGTCCAAAACCTGAGGAACCTGACAAGTGAGAACTTCCATTCTGTCATATTGTCAAATAGATGGCAAAGAGGGTTACTCAAAGCTTTTTTTAATTCTCAACCTCAAGTCAAAACAATCCTTGATCTCATACAATTAACCATCTGAAACCCCCTAGTTTATAATTTCATTTCCATTATTTATTTTTTCTTTGGTATTGTTAATTTGGTATACTTGAATTTTCTTTTTCTGTTTCTGTTATCTGTTTAGCAGTGTTTTATCCTGGAAATGTACTTGAAATTGAGGACACATTTGTTCTGTATGTTTACTTTTTTCTTAACAAAAAATAATAAAATTAACTCTCAAATCAACCTTCCGGTCCTTTCAGCAACACAAATTCAGCGTAACACTTTATGTATCCGGTCAAAATAAATCCATCAAAATGAAAGCACGGCAGTAAAAGATCCACGTCGCAGTCCACACTTTTCAATTTGAAAACTAGCTTGCTACTTTGGCTTTGCAGCATGTTTTTGAGAGAAGAAAAAAAATCTCGACCAAGTTTCACCTCTAGTTCTTCTGTTTGCACATAGTACGACACACGGTCTGCCTTAAAATAAACACTTTTTTTAACTTTAGTTTGGTGAATGGATGTTGAACTGCTGTTTGTTTTGCTATACTACAGCACCATTTAGCTCTCCTGACTCTGCTGCAGCATTAACAATATGCTAACGTGCAAAAAAGCGGCATTTACTTCATAACGCACTGTTAATTAATTGATTGGCTGCTGAAGTGTGCAAACAGGATCCTATCATTGGCTGGGCATTGTTTGTCATTGTGTTACATATTTTGACCGCTTGTTGTCACCTGTCACCTGCCGAGTTGCATTGCAAAATGGTACAGAATAAATCGTCTGTTTATGTAAAGTTCAGGATGGAATGTATTTTGTGCACTGCATGCTAATGCAGTTCCCTGAGAATGCGAGAGCAGTGCGTGACTGTGCACAGGCTAAGGCTACGAACACACTGTAGGGTATAATCCCAATTCTGATTTTTTGTTTGAATCCGATTATTTATGTGGTCGTTCACATTACTAAACAAATGTGACTTGTTAATTTGAATGCAAAGCGTATGAAAAGGGACATGCATGTGCAAAAGCACAACATCACTTTCATTTCTGTGTGTTTACGTAAATAAAGATTGCTGCAGTGTGTGCTCAGTGAAGTGCAATAGCAGTGATTTAATTTACGATCCTATACTGGGTGAAATTCAGGCTGGTATTGGCGATACCAAATCAAATTGACCTAATGTGTCTTGTAAATTTTGAAAAGCAGCGTACAGCATTTCAAATCAGAGCATAAAGAGTAAAATACATCATATTTATTTATTTGTAACCCTGAAGTGTACTGGACACAAGCTACAGACCAGTTTACTTACTTTCGCACACAGTCTAACTGCCATGTAAGGGGGAAAGTGCCCTGAATTAGCAAGGAGGGAAATTTTTCTCTTTTTTTAGCTCTTGTAGTTGGCTCTTTGAAGTTTTCAGTGGGCTCTTTGAAGTGAATCGTGCTCCTTTTATCGTGCTATTTGTTATAGCCACACGTGGTCAGTCAAAATGTGCGATCCGGTTTGTTGTACACACCGCACACCCTTGAGCACACAAACAGGAGGAAGGGGGACGAGTGAGAGTGAAAGAACTTCGCTAGAAATGTGTTTTTTGCTCCCTTCCCTTTCTACTCAGTGTCTACACATCTACTATACATTCGAACCAAAAACGTAAGGTTTTAACCAGAAAACGTATGAGAAAAAAATGACTTCAAACACTTTAAAGAGCAAGCTCCCGTTTTTTTCTTCAAAGAGTTGGCACCAAGAGTCCAAAAGATGATCTGAGAACCGTGGTCTTCCAGATCTCCTGACTGTGTGGCCAACATGCTAACCACTCGACCACCATGCGGCCTTTGAACCTAAGCAACACCAAAATAACATTGTTGGAGTGTCAGTCAAGACACTCAAAACACAAGTTGAAAAGTGGAAGAAGGATAAATTAAAAAGCCAGATCCTTTTTTTTGCCAAAATCAAGCATTTTCAAGCATAAAACTCGTTAAATGAACAAAAATACAAGTATAAGGCATTCACAAGACACATTCTAAGACATTTAATTGATAGTATTCTACAGTACATTAGTCACTAGGTTTCAGTGGTGTTACTGTAATGTTTGGTGAGACTTGATCGCCATAACGACAGGCCCTCATTCCAGGTTTCAATTTTCTCACAACACAAGCGGCCCCTCCGTGAATCACCACCTTATCGTGGTGGAGTGGTTTGCGTGCCCGAGTGATCCTAGGAGATATGTTGTCGCCGGCTTTATGCCCCTGGTAGGGTCTCCCAAGGCAAACAGGTTCTAGGTGACGGGCCAGACTAAGAGTGATTCAGAAGACCCTTATGAATAAGAACAAGAGGAGTGACCGCACCTCGCCCGGACGTGGGATACCGGGGCCTCACCCTGGAGCCAGGCCTGGGGAGGGGCTTGCAGGCGAGCGCCTGGTGGCCAGGCCTTCACCGGTGGGGCCTGGCCGGGCCTAGCCCAAAGAAGCCACACGGTAACTCCCCCCCGCAGACCCACCACCTGCAGGAGCAAGCATAAGGGTCCAGTGCTTTGCGATTTGGGCAGTGGTCGAGGGCGGGTGTCTGGGCGGCCTGGTCCTCGGCGGCCAAATCTGGTTCTTGGGACATGGAATGTCACTTCTCTGGTGGGGAAGGAGCCCGAGCTTGTGGAAGAGATTCCGACTAGTTATAGTCGGACTCACCTCAACTCACAATTTGGGATCTGGAACCAAATTCCTTGAGAGGGGCTGGACCTTGTTCTTCTCTGGAGTTCCTGCAGGGGAGAGGCGGCGAGCTGGTGTTGGCTTATTATTAGCCCCCCGGCTTGGTGCCTCTGTGTTGGAGTCATCCCCAGTGAACGAGAGGGTTATTTCCCTACGTCTTAGGGCTGGGGAAAGGGTCCTGACTGTGGTTTGTGCGTACGCGCCAAACGGATGTTCAGAGTACCCAGCCTTCTTGGAGTCTATCAGAGCACCCCAGCTGGTGACTTCATAGTTCTACTGGGAGACTTCAACGCCCATGTGGGCAATGACAGTGTGACTTGGAGGGGCGTGGTTGGGAGGAACGGCCTCCCTGACCTGAACCCGTGTGGTGTGTTGTTGCTGGACTTCTGTGCGAATTACAGTTTGTCCATAACAAACACCATGTTCGAACATAAGGATGTCCATAAGTGCACTTGGCACCAGGACACCCTAGGTCGCAGGTCTATGATCGACTTTCTGGTCGTATCATCAGACCTGCGTGAGTTGGATTAGACGGCGGGGAAAGATACCGGACAGACCTGGCAGACCCAAACGCGTAGTGAGGGTGTGCTGGGAACGTCTGGCAGAGTCTCCCGTTCGTCGAGTCTTCAACTCTCATGTCCGGCAGAGCTTTGCCTGCATCTCGAGGGAGGACCGTATTCTGAATGGGCCGTATTCCGTGCCTCCATTGTTGAAGCAGCTAGTCGTAGTTGCGGCTGCAAGGCGGTCGTAGCCAGTTGTGGTGGCAAGCCCCGAACCCAATGATGGACACCGGGGGTTAGGGCTGCTGTCAAGCTGAAGAAGGGCGTCCTATCAGGCATGGATGGCTTGTGGGACTCCCGAAGCAGCTGACAGGTACCGGCAGGCCAAGCAGCACACGGCTTCGGCGGTGTTCGAGGCAAAAACTCGGGTGTGAGAGGAGTTTGGTGAGGCTATGGAGCACAACTTTTGGTCGGCCTCGAAGAGGTTCTGGCAAACCGTCCGACACCTCAGAAAGGGGAAGCAGCCCCCAGTTCACACTGTTTACAGTGCGGACGGGGGATTGCTGAACTCGACTGTGGATATAGTTGGTCGGTGGAAGGAATACTTTGAGGCCCTTCTCAACCCCACTGACATACCTTCCGTAGAGGAAGCAGAGTCTGAGGATACGTACGTGGACAGTTCTATCACCGTGGCTGAGGTAATTGGGGTAATAAAATCACTCTCCAGTGGCAAGGCTCCGGGGGTAGACGAGTTCCGCTCTGAATTCCTCAAGGCTCTGGATGTTGGGGGACTGTGTTGCTTGACACGCCTCTACAACATTGCATGGAAGTCGGGAACAGTACCTCTGGACTGACAGACCGGGGTGGTGGTCCCCATTTTTAAAAAGGGTGACCGCAGGGTGTGTTCAAACTATAGGGGGATCACACTCCTCAGCCTCCCTGGGAAAGTCTACTCCAGGGTGCTGGAGAGAAGGGTACGACCGTTAGTCGAACCTCGGCTACAGGAGTTGCAATGTGGTTTTCGTCTCGGTCGCGGAACACTGGACCAGCTCTACACCCTTGCAAGGGTACTGGAGGTTATGTGGGAGTTTGCCCAACCGGTCTACATGTGCTTTGTGGACTTGGAAAAGGCATTCGACCGTGTCCCTCGCGGTGTCCTGTGGGGGGTGATCCGGGAGTATGGGATTGGTGGCCCGCTACTACCTGCCATTCGGTCCTTGTACAATCAAAGCAGGAGCCTGGTTTGCATTGCCAGCAGTAAGTTGAGCTTGTTTCCGGTGAACGTTGGCCTGCGCCAAGGCTGCCCTTTGTCACAGATTCTGTTCATAATCTTCATGGACAGAATTTCTAGGCGCAGTCAAGGCGTTGAGGGAGTCCAGCTTGGTGACCTTAGGATTTCGTCTCTGCTATTTGCAGACGAAGTGGTCCTTATGGCCTCATCAGGCTGTGACCTCCAGCGTTTACTGGAGCGGTTTGCAGATGAGTGTGAGGCTTCTGGAATGAGACTCAGCACCTCCAAATCTGAGGCCATGGTTCCGGAAACGGGTGGACTGTACCCTCCGGGTTGGGAGGGAGGTCTTGCCTCAGGTGGAGGAGTTCAAGTATCTCGGGGTCTTGTTCAGGAGTGAGGGAAGTTTGGAGCGCGAGATCGACAGACGGATCGGTGCAGCGTCAGCAGTAATGCGGTCGCCGTACCGGACCGTCGTGGTGAAGAGAGAGCTGAGCCGGAAGGCAAAGCTCTCTGTTTTCCCGATCGATCTTGGTGTCCTCCTGGTGGAGCTGGAAGAGGTCGCCGGAGACCGGTATGTCTGGACTTCCCTACTGAAACTGCTGCCCCAGCGACCCGGACCCGGATAAGCGGAGGAAAATGGAATGGAATGGAACAAGCGGCATAGAAAATGAATGAATGAATGAGAAACAATAATGCCTAATAAAAACATAGGCTACTGTTGCAGCTGTAACACACGGCCAAAAGAAACAACTCTCAATCTTGGTTTTAAATTTCTGTCTGGCACTCACGCTTGCATATAGCAACACAAGTCTAATTTATGTTATAAATGCTTTTAAATGTCTACTTATTGCATAATATGAGTGCAAATGTGACTACAGTGGTGCCAATTATTGTCTAGAGGGCTCTAATAATGCTAAGAACTGTATTTAGAAGGTCGTAAACATGTTTTCTATGCTCTAACTATGAAAATATTAAATTTATAAATTTGGCTTGTCACAGCCAGTTCTGGAACTATTTAACTGCGATGAATGAGGGGTAACTGTATACAGTAATTATCCATTTGCTACAAAATGTTTTGTCAGTTTTACATTTGTATTGCTATTTGTTCTCATTCTGTCATCATTTCACAAAATCTGTAAAATATTTATCATACAACAAGTATTACTTTATGCATTACTGCATAAAGTTCTGTCTACTTTAATTCCCTTATCTTATTTATTGTATTTATCTTTCTGTCATTATTTATAATGAGTCACTCTTCACAAGGCATAACATATTACAATTCACCTCAAAGACAAAGGAGAGTATGCTGTATTTTATGGTGAGATTTATGTCGCACATTACAACTTTAGGTGGCTTTGAGCAGCAGCGTCATGAATCACCAAGCAGTGGAAGCCTGAGCTCAGCACTCTTCAGAAATATAAAAGTGGCATCTCCCCTCCACAATAGACTAATGTTTGGTCTTAAACTACAGTCCATCAAAAGTGAGAGTCCTTTTAAACAGTGAACTTCTCAAGCAATGACACTGCACTTTCTCCAGAGGTGTGACTATAACAAGACAAATGAGATTAACAGGCCTCTGGTCAGCATCAAGTGAAAGATTTCATTGTGACTGCATGGTCTCAACAAATTTCACTTTTCGTGGCTTTTGCTGATGGACTTTCCTGATCCTAAACAGAGCTAAACATGCAACTACACTTCCTTTTTACATACTGTATGTCACAAATGCGGAAAAACAATGGAGGAAGACACTTAGCATGTAAATACCCATAAAAAAGATGGGGTTATTCTTTAAAATCTGCTGTAAAGTGGAGGTCAGTGGAGGAATGCGTGGCCCTTCCCCCCTGTTGTTAGGGAGCAGCGAGGCTTTATTGTTAACCACAGGCGTGCTTTTATTCCTAGGATGTAAAGTGGGGTGCCACAGTGCAAAAGAAAGAGACAGATAATCTGGAAACTGAGCAGGCCAGCCTTGGGGCTTCAGGAAACCGCTTGTTACTGACTAAAGTGGTGCTTTTTTGCATGTGTTTTTAAATTTTTTTTTATTTAGAAGTAGGGTTTAAGGCATGGAGATTAAATACAGCTATATTGCATGTTTTTCTTATGAATGCAGTAAACAGGTCAAAGAACAGCTTGGTCATATTTGTGAAGGACTCCATTGTACTCAATTAATATACGTATATTGTATTTACCAGTGGTGGGCGGGGCATTTGATACGTTCAGTGATGATTTCCCCTGGCGGATTTTTTCTTGGCAGATACTGTGAGGGCCATTCCATTCTATTTTCCTCCGCTTATCCGGGTCGGGGTCATCGGGACAACAGTTTCAGTCGGTCACCGGTCTCCGGTGAGCTCTTCCAACTCCACCATGAGGACACCAAGGCGGTCCCAGGCCAGCTGTGAGACATAGTCCCTCCAGCGTGTCGTAGGTCTTCCCCGGGGCCTTCTCCCAGCTGGGCTTGCCCGGAACACCTCATCAGGGAGGCATCCGAACTAGATGCCCAAGCCACCTCAGCTGGCTCCTCTCAATGTGAAGGAGCAGCGGCTCTACTCTGAGCTCCTCCTGGAGCTCTCTTAGGGTGAGTCCAGCCACCCTATGGAGGAAACTCATTTCCGCCGCTATTCGCAATTACTATAGTATTCGCAATCTCGTTCTTTTCGTCATGACCCATAACTCATGACCATAGTTGAGGGTGGGAACATAGATTGATCGGTAAACAGAGAAGTTTGACCTCACTCCCAACCCGGAGGGTACAATCCACCAGTTTCCAACTAAGAACCATGGCCTCAAATTTGTAAGTGCTGAGTCTCATTCCAGAAGCTTCCCACTCAGCTGCAAACTGCTCCAGTAAACGCTGCATGTCATAGCCCAATGAAGCCATCAGGAACACATCGTCTGCAAACAGCAGAGACGAGATCCTAAGGCCGGCAAACTGGACTCCCTCGACGCCTTGATTGCGCCTAGAAATTCTGTCCATTAAGGTGAATGGAGAACAGAATCGGTGACCAAAGACAGCCTTGGCAGAGATCAACGTTCACCGGAAACAAGCTCGACTTACTGCTGGCAATGCGAACCAGGCTCGTGCTTTGATTGTACAAGGACCGAATGGCAGGTAGGAGCGGACCACTAATCCCGTACTCCCGGAGCACTCCCTCTGGTGTCTACCATCGGGTTCGGGTCTTGCCACCATGACGGGCATCGACCACCTTGCTGGCGCAATAACGACAGGCTGCCTCAGCAATGGAGGCACAGAATATGGCCCATTCGGACACATCCCGGTACTCACCCGGAAATGCAAGCGAAGCACTGCCAGGGAGATGAGAGTTGAAGACTCAACTAACGGGAGACTCTGCCAGACGTTCCTAGCTCACCCTTACTACATGTTTGAGTCTACCAGGTCTGTTTGGCATCCTCCCCCGCCATCTAATCCAACTGTGAGGCCCAATATTGTTAAAAACTAACAATGACAATAATATATTTGTTGCCATTTACTATGACTGGATTTCAATCGCTGGTACTCCGTGCCAAGCGTTGTTATATATATTATAAATAAAACAAGACACCCACTTAACCCTTAATCTGCAAATACATCATCAATGATACGCTTGACATTCATATGTGCTAGTAACTTTGAGCATTAGTATCTTCCACCAATGATCAACGGTGCTTGTAAATTTGACACTCAGGCAAATCTAACACGCGTAATTGGAATTGCTCAATAATAAAGGGTTTAGACAACTCCAAACCTTTTTTACATCTGGAGCAGTTCAGAATCAAGATTCATCTAAAAACACAAAGAAAAACACAAAACTTTCAATTAAAAAACATGTACCGACCAGAGGTGGCATTTTATCCTCCTTAGTCAGCCATTGTGGGCGTAACTTTGATCAACCAATCAGAAGAGGAAAAATTAATACTATTATGAACCATTTATGAGGCCCTGTGAGGTGAATCTGAAATCTCATTGGTTAAAGAAACTGGCCGATTGCTAAAAGGGACATGGGCCAGCACTGATTCTAAAGGCCTTGATCCCCATGTCTGATATGGATGAATTGGAATTACATTGATTCCTATAGGTAAAACAGATGTACCCTTTGGAATGGTTTAATCACGGAAACCAAAGTTCCACTGTATTTTGTACTGTATGTTGTGTGCAAGTGTCAAAAATGTTTTTCCCATTTTTTTCACATTGTAACCTCTAACTGTCCAACTTCAGGGAATATAGAAGCATGAAAAAATTACAATCAGGGGAAACAAAAAAAACATAAAAGCCAAATGATTCTGCAATTTTATGCACAAAGGCAATTTTATGTGCTATAACTAAAGAGTGTTACGTATTTAGCAATAAAAAGTTACAGTGCATTAGTGAGGTTCAGTCAAAAATACATTTAAACAGGTTCATCTAAAGTGTAAATCAAATTTTATAGTTTATCCTTAGTATAACAATGGCTGTCTTTGCCATTTGTTCCCCCCTGCAGACGTGCAGGGGGGAACGTCCAAAGAGGTGAAAGGGCTTTGCCTAAAAGTTACCCTGTTGTGTGCGTCAGGACTTGACCCTCTATGTATCATCCTCTTGTGATATTTGCTTTCCTGCTGAAGACACTTCTAATGAAAGAAAGTGTTTGGCCTCCCAACCGGTGGTGTGACTGAATGTATGTGTACTGTCTACCTGGAAAGCCATAATGTTCTTTTCAAGGAGCTGCATTCAGCTCTTCACAAAAAGCAGCCCTGGCTGAATGAACCGTGAATCGTGAAATATGAAAACCCCTCCATAACATTCTTTTGAATTATTGGCTGAAATGCATGTTGTGTGCTGTGGCTGCCTTCAATTCTTTAACTTGAATTCCTGAGGCTTTTACCCTGCCAACACATGCCGGAAATATGCACAAGGGCATCTTTCGTTTTATTAAATGCAAAGGTAAACATGCCAATGACCCAAGATGACTATGACTGCCTGTGTTTTTGCTGTGTGCCGGAAAGGAATTAATGTCACATGGAAGCAATTAATCCACATACCCAATAAAGGTATCTTTTTCTTGTAAAGGCCAAGTGAACACTGCAGTTGTAAATCTACTTCAAAGTTTTGTTTTTATCGAGCATGATGCAATTAATTCAAGTACACAGGCACTTCAGTTTTTGTTATTAACTCAAATACAAAACCCAAAGCATTTTTTTCCTTAAGAAATAATCAAATTAACCCTTTCCAGACATATTAGAACAGATTTTCTACAGAATAATTACAGTTTTACGTGCAGAAACTCCTTACCCCTTTTACAACATTAGCTTCCTCGATTTCTTCTTTCTGACTAAACACAGCAAACTGACTAATTTCAGTAATAATTTCATTGTAATTTGCCAAATGAATGAGCCTTTTAGAATACCGCAGTAATGTGTAAACTAAGTACTGTGAGCTTTGGTGTTGGGTGTGTGATCCAAGATGGCTGAATAAACACTCAATGATGTGCGCAGTATATCCACAGTTTTATTAATACCACAATATTCAATTTGTATCATAACCGACACGGTGTACAAGAACCAAGACAAAATTTTACCGAAAGATTATTGTTTAAAACTGAATCATACGAACATTCAAAAACCGAGGTTTGACTGTATTTCTGTTAAGAGGACTATAGATTTTTTTCCATCTCTGATGGGCTGTCCTCAAGGGAACTTTTTCAGGTTGGAACAGAAAAGTATTTTATTGTTTCAGCCTTTCATCCACGCTTGGCGTTCTGGGTGCCCTAGAACTGTATGTTTTAAAAACAACTTCGGAAATGGAAACATCGGCAACATTTCCGTGTCATTTCCGTGTAGACAAGCAAACCACTACTTTGTAAAGTGATGACGTCGCCGCCCGTTTGCCGTCATGTCGCAAGAGGTGAGCTTCACGTATCTGTCAACGTATCTGAATATTTCAACTGGCACGACTCACCCCAGTTGACATTTTCCTAATGTTTTGTTCTCTTCTACAACAAAATGACTCGCACAAATAATTCCACTTTGTCGCGGAAGACCACCGACTTTATGCCCATGCGTTTTTTCTTCTTCTGTAGTTTTGGTGTCACTTGGTTCTGTCTGTGTATCTGTTTACACTGCCCCAGGTAGGGGTACCTCACGTGTTAACATTGTTTTTAACTAGCGATCCGTTCCCGTCTGGATGGGACTATTTAATAATCCGGCACTCTGTGGACGCAAGTTTTATTCAATCTGCCCCGAAAAATAAAGCATCCCCGTGTGAACAGGGCCTTTGACTTAAGGATGCATTCACACCAAGATTGTCTGTTTGTTTGGGCTGACAGTGTAAAGAAATGCCACACATTTGTTTGGTTTAGTTCACATTGCATAACTCCAGTGGATCAAAGTGCAGGAGAACATGCAATTAAAAGGTGCTCATTTTGGTACGCTGTTGTAACCACTGCTAAAAGAAAAAGAATGAGGAAGAAGAAAACTTGCATCATCAATTGGCGTGACAGAAACCAGAATTCCATTCATTCAATCTTCAAAAGCCTGCGATCTCACTTTGCTTCCGCATGTGCTCTACATTTACATTCGCTAGGCTTCCACAGCTTCCATAGCTTCAAGTCATCAACAAAGTCCAACTGAATAGCTTCCTTTCCAAAACCAAGTTGAAGAGTCAACTTTCCACTTCAATTCTTTTTCTCCATTTTCCAGATGACCAAATTTAAGCTGGGTGAATTAAAAGACTACTAAGTGAGTTTCACCAATCAGCATTCTTCAGCTCACAGGCCACACCCTGAGCTTCGGAAAAGTCCCACGTCACTGGTCTGTACTTTTCCAGGGAAAGTCTGTGTTCAGGGGCAAGTTTTTTTTACCCACGTTAAAGTCAATGGAAACATTTTTGCTTTGAGCCTTTTGACTTGTGCTATCCCTTGCACAAAGCTGTATTACCATCATTTTCCTGACCTGGTGAATTACATCAAGTTGTTCAGTTTTTCTTACATGCATTTTAATTCAATAAGACATCCTTATTACGTGCTTGAATGTGTGCGAGTGTGTTGTTAATTCTGGCTTTGTAGATTACTATGAGTATTCTTCATTATTTTTATTACGAAATGTGCCGGTTTGGGAGACAACAGGCAACGAGCAATTAACATTAAGGAAACGACACGTCTTCATTATGCACCCAGGAGCGAGCGAGCACGCCATGGATTTTGAGTTTGTGGGTTATTTTGACTATTCGTATTTATTACTACTATGAAAATAATAAATGAAATTAAGAAACCATCACGTTACTATCACACAAGTCAAACGTGTAACTTTAGGTGTGAAGTGCGCCCTAGCATGTTTTGAATGGCCTGGTTGGATACGCCCTAAGAGCAAAGTGTATAATTACACAGACCATAATATGCCTTGAGAATGGAACACCAGCAAAAAAACGTTTATAATTGCAGCATGCTGGAGGAACTGCAATTCTGGCTTTTTAAATAGCATTTAATCTGTACGGCTACAACTTGTGCACAGCGAGTTACGGCAAGTAATACAGTGGAACCTTGGTTAACGTCTATAATCTGCTGTAGGGGGTCTAGCTGACTTTTTACCAAAACATACCAAATAATTATTTCCAGTAAAACATAATCTACAACCAGTGAATCTGTTCCAGAAATCCAAAAAAAACACAAAATACACGATATACGTTTATAATTACAGTTTTATATGCAGAAAACAATTTGAAATAAAATGCATATAAATGATAAATGAAAAGAATAAATTAACATTTATGGTTACTTTTACCTTCAATGAAAATGTGATTTCCTCCCACATTCCAAAAACATGCATGTTAGGGTAATTGGCGACTCTAAATTGTCCATGGGTATGAATGTGAGTGTGAATGTTTGTTTGTCTATATGTGCCCTATGATTGGCTGGCGAACAGTCCAGGGTGTATCCCGCCTCCCGCTGAAAGTCAGCATACCCGCGACCCTAATGAGGATAAGCGGTATAGAAAATGGATGGATGGATGAAGCTGATGTGGCAGCAAGATCAACATGGACACCACATTAGTGTTTTGCCATGAGTTGTTTTTTTTTATTTTTAATTCACAAATGTTTCTCACCTCAGGTCTCTGAATGTTTTTCTTTTGATCACAGCTGCAAAATGTGAAAACAATGTAATACATATGCCAAACCTGTTAGTGGCGGTGAAAACAGGGGAAACACGTGACAGACCAAACACTGTAAACAGAAAACTTGGCGGCAAGTACGAGTGGCCGAACTGGATCGACGATGAAGTGGAACTGTTGTTTTGAGTCACACTGGATTATAAAACCAGAATAAAGTGATGTGCTGTGTCTTCCAGAATTTTTTGTTCATCTCAAAAATGAAGAAGAAGCAGATTTTGCTGCAACAGTGACAGTAGGCTCACCAGCTTCAGAAGGACAAAAGCAACAATGTACAGCGCCATTGTTGTTTCCGTGTTTGGGGTTTTAGTGCGTGTGTGTTTGTAAAGGGGTGGAGCTATGACGCAAGCGTTTTCATAGCAGCCGCGGCTAAGCCGTAACTTCAGAGCTGCGTAAACTGCATCATTAAATGTTTCCACCCCGGGACCCAGTTTCAAAAGTGTTCATTTACAGACCTTGAAAACGCCGGCTTTATGTGGGTGATGCACCGTTTTGATAAAGTATTTATGCGCTTAGGCCTCGGATCGTCTTCGTCTGCATTGGGGTTCAGTGGGACACACACCAGTCATACTAGATAGGACAGCTCTAGTCTGCAATACAAGATGCGCTGCCACATCGTGTTTCTTGATTCGGGTCAATCATGTCTTCAATAAAGATATAAGTAACCTTAAATGATCTATGAGCATTTAATGAGCTGATGATTTATCCCTTCCATTCGTCATTTATATGTATTTATATGCATTTTGAAGAGACGAAGAGAAAGCATGCAAACCTGGGCGTACAATAACAGAAGTTCCACTGTTAGGGCCCTATGAAATCTGTTTCATTTCTTCAAATTCAGTTTTATTTTTTACCCAAAATTCAAATTCAAAAATACTTCATCCCAAATTTTTTTTGTTTTAATTTTTTTGAATTCAGTATTTTATAGTTTACACTTATTTTTACCAGCACAGTGTTTGTGATTTTTGGGTTGGTGAATAAAAGCTCTGTTAATTAGGTGCAAAAAACATCTTCTGATCCAATACATCAGCGGACAATTTAGTCATCATGCAATTCCAACTGCATGGGTAAGCTATTTTTATGACACGCTTACGTTATTTAGCTGTTAACCAGTTAACCATTCATTCATTCATTTATTTTCTATACCGCTTATTCTTATTAGGGTCACGGGGATGCTGGAGCCTATCCCAGCAGACTTTGGGCGAGAGGCGGGGTACACCCTGGACTGATCGCCAGTCAATCGCAGGGCACATATAGACAAACAAACATTCACACTCACATTCATACCTATGGACAATTTAAAGTCACCAATTAACCTAACATGCATGTTTTTGGAATGTGGGAGGAAACCGGAGTACCCGGAGAAAACCCACACACGCACGGGGAGAACATGCAAACTCCGCACAGAGATGCCCAACGGAGATTTGAACCCAGGTCTTCCAGATCTCCTGACTGTGTGGCCAATGTGCTAACCACTCAGCCACCGTGCTGCCTTCTAGTTAACCATCTGGGTGCAAAAATAAATATTCTTCTTGTCTTTTTTCACTCAGAACCTGCGTGTCGTCGTTCGGGCATTGCAAAACGGTCCTTACATGAAAACGGTAAAACACATCACGGTGAAATTAAACTCATCCAGCCCGAGTCGCACACACAACAGCGCTAGCATGCTAGCTTCCATTCACGGAGCTAGCGTAAGAGCCTTTGTAATGAGATTCCATCACGGTTTAGCCGTCGCCGGATATATAATTCCACACAAAAACATTCCTTCTCCTCACGATGACAGCATTTTATTTGTATGATTATTTCCGCGATACGCCACAATTTATGTTAAATTCTGTTTTTATTGGCCAATTCCACGATTCCGTCCGCGAGTCCGTTAACGTGCAAATCATCAGGCCCTACACTGTATATCCTGGTATTAAAAACAGTATATTAGTTTTTAACATTTGTGTCTTCACTGTGAACGCTCTTCTTTATGTTTCTACAAGAAACTATTGTTCCCTATGAGAAATTCCACAGAGGGACAACTTTGACTATACTGTAGTACTAATATTTTTGACTTTGACTTTCTCAACAACCACCTAAAAACACGACAACTTCCGTCACAATTTTTGGGACTACCTCTGGTTTAAGGCTGCAACAATCTAAAAATAAAATCGCCTCGGGTCACTAAATGAAAAGTACTACAAACAGGCAGTCTCGTGAGTGCAGGCAATCATATATCCTGATGCACTTGGGTGTGGACAGGTAACTTTTGTTTGGCTTTGTTTGTGTGGACAAGGCCTTACTTACCCTCAGGCTTCCCCTTTTTGCTACCCCAGTTTTAAGGCTGCGAGTGTCAGGGGTGGGGAAACCATCCTGTGGCAATGGTTAAAAAAAAAGAAGGCTTAATTTGCACCTTTTGGGAATTGGGGGAGGGGTGACATTCTCAGTGGGGCTTCTTGGGTGTGCGTAAGTACCCATTTTGTCCATTGTTGTGATTCCCCTTTAGCTGTCTTTTTTGCATTTGTTTGGTGCAAACTAATGTTCTCCATTATCTATGGTGCATATCTTATTTTAAAAGCTAGTGCAGGTACTCTTCAGAAGTAAGCTCAGGTTACAGTTGGAACGTGGGACATACAAAACAAAGCCCCACGCTTATCAGGAGGAGGGGTACAGCATTACCATGGAAACAGACAGCCCTACCCCCAAAGCAGATGGTGATGGTGCAGATATCGGGGGTTGGGTGTACTGATGGTGGAACCCAAGGATTTTCTCAGTCAAAAACAAGCTGCCTCACACGGTATAAAACACGTGGAATATGTAGTTTCTACTGTTTAGCTGAATTTTACAATTTTCATTGCAATGTTATACAGTATATATGGCTTTCATTATAAGCGTTTATTGTTCAGTCCAACAAGCATCCCTGCAAAAGGACTCCATGTGCACAAAAAATGCTTTAATGCTATAATACCGTGGCACCTTGGTTTTTGCTATTAAATTGTTCAAAAAAATAAAGTGAAATGTGATTGAGGCAGTTTTTCCCAAAGGAAATAATGTAAAACCAATTCATCCATTCCAGAAAATTACAATTTATACAGAATAATTTGTTTTTACATGCCAAAAATTATGTATAATTACGATGAATGATGAATGGATGGAACTTCTTTGTTGATGCGGACCTCCCGTACATCCTGGCAAGATTGAATTCAATAGTGTTTATCGCCTTCTTTATCAAACTGCTGGCAGCGAGTGGGGCACTTTCTATGGGCACTCGATTTCCCGTAACGGTACAATACAGGGCACAGTGACTACTTTGTTTTGTTACGTACGATATTGCACTGTGTGGCATTTTTTTGTTGAAACGCTCATGCAGAGAGTCCATAAGCAGACATTTTTTTAAGGATTTGTTAGGATCCATGTTGGCTGAAATTTTCAGCAAAAACAGATTCGTACACAATTGCAAATCACCTTGAGTGTAAATACAGCAGAAGTGTTTCATTCTACCACATGAGATGGATGGAAGTTGAATCCTCATGTCTGGAGAGCAAAGGATGCCTCTGAGAAAAGTGAAAAAGAGACACTTGAAGGCACAGGAAATGTGTTTATTAAAGACAGCCTCTGTGCTCCATGGGCCCCCTGCTTCTTCTGCTTGCAACACACTACTAGCTTTGAGACTCTTTCTTACATTTCAAAAGTTTAGGTATGAATGTAGAAAGCTGACAAGTCACACAATCAAACCCTTCTTGTGTATGCTTTCAACTGTGAGAAACACTTTAGTACTTGTGTTTTAAAGACCAGTGAAAACTGAAGCAGCGAGGCAGGAGAAAGCTGTGTTTTTGATGTCAGCCATAACAAACTGCTTGTGGGTTTCCACACACACACGCACGCACACACGCACACACAGCATGTGCCCTCCCTTCAGAGACTTTGTATGTTTCTCAACTTTCCAGCTGTCCACATCTGGTCTGGAGGTTTTGCAATGTTGTACTCTACCACTCAAAGTTGTTTTCTCCCTTCAGTCCTTTTTAAATTACACCCTGACAACCGCTCAAAAAAACATGTGTATATTTTTCACTTTACAGACCATTCCCTGATGAAATTTCAACACACTGCAACCACTGTGCGAGTTACAAACAAAGGTTATAAGAATATACAAACTATAAGTAGAGCAGCTCACTTCTGAATGAAGGCAAATGAAGATTATACATTCAATTAGCAGTCGGGGGCTGCAGTAGGAGTAATGATGCAAGTTTCTGAAGTCATTTAAATAGCAATAACATTTGCATCAGGAAATGATGCAGATAATAAATAAAACATGTAATATAAAATATTTGGACTTAAGTACCTTGGTTATAAATTCCTAAATTAGAGGGAAGAGTGACTCAAGTGAGTAGCCTATACATAGTGTGTTTCTTGTCTTGCACATCTGTTTTTTCCATCTGGCCCTGCCCTCTCATGTCTAAGTGGTGATGTCATCAAATCAGAGGTTTGGGGTCTCCCACTGTCTGCTTCCAGTTTACGTAGACGTTTGGGACTCCTGTATTTTTGTGCATTAGTCAGATTAGACACAGTTTCCTAGTCGAGGCTAGACAAAACGATTTTCTTTTTGAAAAAAAAAATGCGACTTAAGGTTGTTAGTCATTCATTTGAAACAGAAAAGATGACTGGACAGTCTTCACGTGATGATATTTGAAGTGACGTAGCAACTGGAGTAGAGGGAACATCAAGAGAGTCATGTAGTACAAGGTTGTGGCAATAACCAAAAAGTTGGTGCTAGAGAGTTCACACGCTTGGTGTGCTTGGTGTTTCACTATGGCTGGAACTGCCTAGCACCCTGCAACGTTATTCTCTGCCCGGGGGTGAGTACCGGTAAAAGTAAAAAAGTAGTCGATGGTGGAAGTCTGTCATGATTAGCAGTAGCCAATGCACTCTCTGTGCTGTTGTTGTGGACAGAATTATTGTTAATTGTTATGGGCTTTGTGAAATCAGTGCGCTCCGGAAAAAGTTCCAGTCATGTTTAAATTGACCAAAATATGGCAAAAATACTGCAAGCATTATCTGTAGTCAGTGTTATCCTGAATGTGACTGTTAGAAAGTGGTCACAGCATGTATATAAAACAATTAAATGTTTTTAAAGATGAAATAGGTGTATTTTTTTTACACCGTTCTTGTTTAGGCTCTCTGTTGATGCTCAGGCATCCTAGTTTGTAAAAGTACATCACAGTCAAATCAGTAAGTGTAGCGCACAGCACTATTATTGTGTTTGTTTTTATAAAGCTCCTCCAGCAAAATAGAAATTCACAGTCGTCTTGCTTACCAAAGTCTTCATTCTTATATTACACATAGAGTATGTAAGCCAATGACAGTTTTGGGCATGCAGTTGGTTTGCATGTGCGTGGCATAGATCTGAAAGGGCTCATTGTTTTAGGCAAGACGCCTTTGTGACATACATTTACATTTTCTGAGCAGTAAATACCACCAAATTATTGTAATGATAGATGTTTGGGTTTGATGGAGGCAGTACGGTCAGTTCCAATAGGAGACTAAAGTAAAAAGTGTCACAAATAGGTTTGCTATTGTTTAATTGAATAACTTATGATGGCACTTGGGATGTTTTTTGTTTAACCAAATACGTACAACTAGTCTCATAACAATTCTGAAGTCAGCCATTACATGCAGTACAGTGGAGCATTTAATGTGGAATGGTGCAGGAATGTTGTTTCTCTTCACTGGTCATTTAAGTTGCTATTCGGCATGTATTCCCTGAAAACGCTGCTGTTTTTTTTAGAACAGAACTTTAACCACGCAGGTATTGAAATTAAAGTAAATTGTCCATAGGTAGGAATGTGAGTGTGAATGTTTGTTTGTCTATATGTGCCCTGTGATTGACTGGCGACCGGTCCAGGGTGTACCCCGCCTCCCACCCAAAGTCAGCTGGGATAGGCTCCAGCATCCACGTGACCCTAATGAGAATAAGCGGCATAGAATATGGGATGGATGGATGGATGTTGCTGAGGTTGCACAGTTTGTTATTTGAACAATGGGTTAAGTTTAAGCAGAGAGTTTTATTGGTTATAACATTTTACTATAAACATGTACTATAAACAAATGACTGTATGCAACAAGCTCCAAATTACATGTTTTGTAACTTAAAAATATAAGAATGTCACCAGTGTCTATTATGCAGTACATTACCGGTAGTCTGACTGGCTGGTCAGTCAAGGGTGTACCCTGCATGTTATCTGAAATCAGCTGGGATAGGCTCCACCATACCCCTGCGACCCTAGTGAGGATAGGCGGCCGATAGTGGTTTAAAAGAACAGACTGTATAAAAAGCAATATTTTTTTACAATTACATTGCATAAAAGGAGTCTTTTTGCTCGACCTGAATAAACTTACTAGCATTCATGACTGTCACTCACCACTGTCCTGTATATAGAAAAATAGTCTCAGAGAAGTGACCAACCATTTGGATTCATTGTGTGGTTATGACAGGCTATACATTTAATGATAGCTAAAGCTCACAG